>RJWM01003397.1:0-113944 GCA_004363535.1 Dasyprocta punctata
GTTATCTGTGTCTATTAAAACTCTTTATTATGGTCCCAGACAATATTTTTTATGTCAAGTTGACATTTGACTGTGTAGGTAAGTGCTTCTATATTGCAGCACAGGCTCATAGATTTAAATCCATCTATGTAAGCTAAAAACAATAATGTGTACATTGTAAATTTTAAAAGATTTTGCTATGCTAATATTTTATCATGGATGGTGATAAAATATTTTGATTAATCACAAAATGAAATTTAATTTCCAAGTTTGCAATTCTATTTTATTTATGACACTAAAATAATAATATACGATGTGGGAAATGTTTTATGAGTATGTCTTAAATTTTAGTAAATTATATTTTAAGTGACAAATACTGCTTCTTTATTGAAAACCATCTTCTAAAACGTAATATTTAAATACTTTTTTTATTTATATAAGTACTTTAGTGTCAGTGGAAAATCAGCTAACATTGAACACATATGCAGCAAAAACTGATGCAAATGAAAATTATAGATGGAATCTCCAACTCAAAAGAAGATACATTTAGAGGATTTATCATGTGATTAATAAAAGTTAGCAATATATGCTATATTCCAGTTTGTGTCTGTATTTGAACATTACTGTATCAATATTATCAAGAGCAATTAGAAATAGTTTTATATTAATAGCCACAATTATTGCTTGTAGAGTTTCATTTGATGCTTTCTCTTACATGCTTAAGTATATTCAGTTCTTTCATTGTTTTCCTAATACGTTTTCTAATTGCTGTAGATAAATTTGGATTTACTTTGAGGCAAGACATTTGTATAAAAGTGTTACATATCTATAAAGTACTGATTACATTAATAACATCACTAATCATAAAGAGTAACTGTAATATAGACCAATGTGAGTGCTTTAAGTATAATAATGACAGACAATATCTTCATATATACTGTATATTATATATTATAAATAATGTGTGACCATATTTCTATATATTATACGTTTATAATTTATACTTATTATATAATATATAATATATACTATAAATAAGTATACAAATACATATACATATTTATAGTAACTGCTATGGTTTGAACAAATGTTCCCCCAAAGACCCTTATACTAAAGACCTTTCCTCAGCTCAAAGAGCTGTAGAGAGTGATTGTGGATGCATTAAGAAACAGCCCCTAATTAAACGTTTTCACATTGTTTGAATAGGTAGCCTTGAAAAAGAAGCTAAGTCCCTGGCTCCTCTTAAATTTTGTGCTTCCAAGTCAAAAAGACCGAAAGTTTTTCTACCATGTACTCCTCCATAGCATACTCCCTTGACCTAGGGCCCTGAACAACAGAATTAACTATTAAACTTTCCAAAATTGCAAAACAAACTAAAACTATCTTCTTTTTAAGTTTATTATCGCAGGTACATTTGTTACAGTAATACACAAGTTAATAGCATAGTAATATGCACTCATAAATAAATATATATATGAGAGAATAAAATTTTAAATAACATTTACAATATTGTTTTGTGTAAAACAATATAGTTATGCAAAATAATATAATTTACCTCATCCTTAAAATGTTACTTGAATTTTAAATATTATTTTTTCTGGTATCATTTAAATACACAAGTTTCTCAACACTCATATGCTGTTGAAATTTATTAAAGAAACAGAGTTCCATGAGAAGTTCTACATCTATAATATATATTAATGACAACACCAGTCATTAGAAGTGGCTATATTTTAGTACAAATTTATTGTCTTAAAAATAACAACTTTAAACAAATATCTATAGTCATATATAGAGAATGACTTTTTGATTAAAATTGATAGTCCTTGTCCAATTATTAAAAAATATATAATCTTTATTTTCAAAATGTATAAATTTTATTATTAAATATTCATATACTTTAACTTTAAAAATTGAATTTCTTTTATAAATTATGTCATAGTGATTTTTGAACAGGTATAATCATTTTCTTGAGCAAGAATTTCTCTTCAACTTGCATCAGATAGAAGTCTTTGGTTTACATTTTAGTTACATACACAAATATTGAGAAAAACCTATCCAAACTTTTATTTAAAAAAAAAGTATGTCTTTTACTTTTAAGATTTTATATTTTTAGATTATACAGCATGACATTTCGCATACATATGCATATGAAATGGTAAATATATGTAAGCAAATTATAGTATCATCACCTTCTATACTTATCTCTTTTGTGTATATGATTAGAACACCAAAAATTTACATGCTGAGCAATATTGTAATAAATAAGATACTATTAGCTACCATCCTTTTAACAGTACTTTAAATGTCTAGGAGTATGTAACTGAAATTTTTTACGCTTATGGATTCTCTCAAGTTCTTCTTCTTTGGTCCTGGTAACTACTGATACATTGTTTTGACATAGTATTTGACATTCATGTTGATTCCATATATAAGATTATGCAATGTTTGTGTCTGTGTGTCCAGTTTATTTCACTTAGCATAATGTCCTTCTGCTCATAATGCTTTTTCTATGTTGTAGCAAATGGCAGGATGCCCTTCTTCTGAATGGCTATCACCTACCACATAGCTCCACCGCACTTTATTTTCCCTTTAGTGAACACTTAGGTTGTCTCCATATTATTGCTATTATGAATATCATTGCAATGAACATGGGTGCACAGTCAAGTTTATGAGGAGCTAATTTCCATTTTCTTTGGGTATACTCAGCAGAGGCATTGCTAGGTATTATGGTTACACTTTATTTTTTTAGGAAATTCTGTACTATTTTTCTGTACTGGCTATTTTAACTCATATTTCTTTTAGCAGTCGACTACACATTCTCTTTCCTGTACTCTATCACCAACATTTGTTATCGATTATCTTTATAAGAACCAGTCTAAAACATATAAGGCAATAAAATCTCACTGTGATTTTAATGTATATTTCTCTAATGACTAGTGATGAAGTCTTTTTTGTTAATTAATTTCTATGACTTACTGTGTATCTCAGATATTAGCACCTCATCAGTTATATGATTTGCAAATATTTTCTCCCAATCTGTAGGCTGCCTTTTAATTTTCCCTTCCTTTCTCTTCCTTTCCCTTCCTATCCCTTCCCTTTTAATGTAACCAAATTTTCACATTTATTTTCATCTGTTTAGAAGCTTTTCAGTTTGATGTAGTCTCACTTTGTTTTTACTTTGCTACTTTTGGTATAGCATTCAAAAGTCATCTTTAAGATTGGTATAAAGGAGCTTTTCTAATTGAAATTCCATAAAATATAATTTTTATTTCAAATAATTCTTAAATATTAAAAATTATTTAGGGAAAAAATTAACTACATTTTCTTGTAAAACACAAAATATACAGCAGTATTCATTTTAAGATCAGACTACATAATGATTTTTAGACTTTATGATCATGCAAAAGCAATGCACATTCAGTAGATACTACATTAAATTTGGGGTTTTGATTTTTTTCCAGGTTAGGATCATATTTTCTTACAGTGATGAGCAGTTGATATGAGCTGTGAATGGAGACAGCCGCACTAGGCTAGGGTAAACAAATGAAACTATACAATACTCCATGTTGCTAAGCTATGATGTGTGGGAGGTTATGTGCACTAATGACATGCTCAATATAACAACATTTTCAGTTTATGATAGGTTTTTTGAGAGATCACCTCATGGGAAGGTAAAGAACATCTCCATGTAGAAATAGAATCTTTTTAATCTTACATACTTTATTTATTTATCTATTGATTTATTTCAGCTTTTTGAGACAATGTCTTAATATGTAGTCCAGGCTGACTTTGAAGATGCTATTATGTAGTCCAGGCTGAATTCCAACTGGAGATCCTCCTGCCTCAGCCCTGAGTGATGGGATTACAGGCATTGGCCATACTCTAGCTGCGTATTTTCTTTATAGAGAAGCATAATCTGGTTTCAGGTAAAATTTTAAGATGTCGTTTCCTTCATAACGTAATCAATAGTGCCTATTTGGATTCTGCAATTTAGTGATACAGTAGAGATAAATGAAGTCAGTTCCCCTACTTTGGGGAAAAATGAAGTCAGAAAGATTGCCTTGGCTACTTTTCTCTTGTGGAAGAGACAAAATGCCTGACACCCAAAATTAGGGAAGAAAAGGTTTATTTCGCTTACAGTTTTTGAAGGTTTCAGTCAATAGTCATCTGGCTCCAAGGCAGGGTGGCATGGCACTAGGGCAACACTTCAATGCAACAGCCGAGCAAAAGGGGGAACTAATGTAGCTTACAGACATTTAGGTTAGCCAACTTTGAAGATGTTTTTTTACTGATGTCTTCACATAAGATATCACCTATAATGAAACAATGAAAGGAAAATTAATTGTACATGTGCTCATTCACATGAAACAAGTGTTACACAGTGATCATAAAGAGTAAAATCATTATAATGTCTTACTTTAGATGGAAATTTAAAGCAAATTTTAACACTAGTCTTGTTAACAAAGTTGTAATGCATAGATATCTAAAGATTGAATGTAAGCCCTCTAGATGGAATAAAAATAAGATATAACAAAACACTGAATGGAGAAATCCTATGCAAGTTTAAATTTTGAAGCTACATGTTAATATATTTTCTTTATATTTGCAATATAAGAAGCTGTATATAACTAGTATTTTCCCTACTTACATATATCCACAAACCTAGGTACATATTCTCCTTCAACAGAAATAAACATATTTATCACAATGGTTCATACTGGGCATATAATTTTAACATAGCTGAACTATATTAGCAAAATACTTGCTTAGCATTCTGGATTCAGTATATTACATATTCTCATACCTTAAAAATAATTTAAAATCTGACTACTTCCGCATGTCTTCTTTTTTGCCCCTCCACTTTAGTTTCTAAGTCTCTCTGTTCTTCGTGTTTTTCTATATCAAGTTCATAGAATATTATTTCAAATGCGCTGAACCCAACTACCTCATAACATTGTTCATACAATATACATATTTTGAAAACCTCAGCCTGAAATAAAAATGCTTCTTACTGGAAAGCAAGTCTACTTTGGTAGGGATAGTTAGCTATGAAGATTGCTTTTGTTTTAAATTTGTGACACCTAAGTTCTACAAATTAATAAAGACCCAGGTCAGTCTGTACTGTTTGTATTCTCCCTCCCTACCTCCCTCCTTCCTTACCTCTCTCTCTGTCTCCTTTTTCCCTGTCCCTGCATCCCTACCCTCCTCTTATCACCTGTGTCCTTCCCTCCCTCTCTCCCTCCATTCTTTTATTCCTCATCCCCTTCTTTCTTTTTTATTCTTTTCTTCACAATGATTGTTTCAAAATAACATGCATATTCACCTACACACCCACATAAAAAATATCATGAAAAGAATTGAGAGCAGTAACAGGAATCCCTTCCAATTCTCCCTCTGAACCAAGTCACATGCTTGCACCTGCATGCTCATTATTTGTATTTACTAGCACTTGTAGTGTGTTCTTCTCTTGCCCCTGGGGCAGAGTCTCTCTACTTAGGCTGTGATTTTTCTTTGCCTCCCACTTAAGTATCTCATTTTATCAATTATTTTTCTCTGCATCTTAATCATTTCCTCTACTGATTCTTTCTCATAAGCTTTTAAGCATGCCCTAATCTGTCTCCAAAGAAAAGGATTAGAAGACTTCTGAGGTATAGTAATGTTGGCACACATGTAATTTTTCTCAGAGCTATTCATTTATGTGTACCACAGGCAGGTCTACATCTACATTTATGAAACAGAAATAATTAATAACTTATTTAAATCTACCCTTATCCTGCTCCTCTTTGTGTGTTTTCTTTATTAAGAATGTCATGATTGTGTACCCAAATGAGTAAGAGATCAAGTGTGATATGATATTTGCATGTATTAGAGGATGATGTGAAACTATACAGTGTTGGATTTTAAAGTTGAAAGGATGATTCTAGTTTTGAGGGATGTGCATTATTATCTTTTGGAAAACCTAAAACTAACAGGCTAATTCTTAAAGATGGATATTTCCACATGTATAAATAGTTTTATACTTAAGCATGTCATAAATTTAAAACCTAAAGGCATGCTTCGCCATGTGGAATTATTTGCATATGTAATTTAAAAATTATGTGTATATTCTTTATAAATTTTTAATAATATGTACAATTTGTATATATAATTTTAAAATACTAAAGTTTATTTGATTATTGTATTTCTGTACTATAAAATGCAGAAGATGGCCCTGCCCCCCTCCTCATTCCTCAGACCTAGGGGTCACCAGGATCATCAGCCCTGCTCCCTCCTCACTCCTTGGACCTGGGGCCAGCAAGCTCATTGACCTTGCCCCCTTTTTCGCTCCACAGACCTAGGGCCTGCTGGGATCATCGGCTGCCCCCCTCCTCACCCCACAGACCTAGGGGTCAGTGGGATCGCTGATCTCCCCTTTTCCTTGCCCCATGACCTTGGATACCAGCAGGATCATCTGTCATCCTCCCCACCTCACCCAAAAACTACAACAGCCCACAGATAATTAGCAACCCCTTCCACTGCCTGTAGAACCTTGGTGGGATGGTGGGAGCCTCAGCAACCCCTCACCCACACAGAGGACCTCAGTGGGCTTGCTACAATGTGGTGAGTTTCCCCCTCAAATAGAGGACCTCAGTGGGCAAACAGGAGCAGCAGTAAACACCCACCCTAGCTGTAGATCCTTGGCGAGTCTGGCAGAGTGTGGGTGAGTCCTTCCATACGGTGGACATCAGGTGTGTTGAGGAGAGTGCCAACAAAGCCTCCACCAATGTGGAGGAAATCAAAAGGGCCTATGAGACACCCAGTGACCTAGCAGGGTCCCAGCTGAAGTGCACACTATAGCCAGGTAGATCTGGTGGCCTGGATCAGCCTGAAGTTATAGTAACAATAGGAACTAAGAGTTGACTTACATCAATACTCCTAGGCTAGTCAACCTAGGAAGAATATAGAACTCACCCAACAGGCCCTGCAGGAGGAACTCAGGTGACTGGCCTTCCCCTTCACTGAGAGACTCAGCAATTGGACAAACATCAACCACACAGTAGGACCCTAAGATGCACACGATAGACCGTTGAGACCAGTGAGATTGAAAAGACCAAAATACTAACCCAAGAGGTGAAAATGACAAAACGAAAAATCAAAATGCATTCTCAAACATCCAGTCCATCAGGAAAAAGTACAGGAGACATCAAAATAGAAGACATTAGTAGTGATACATCTGAAATTTCAGAAATGATAGCAAGTGAAATAAAGAAACAAATTCATGAGGCTATTGAGGAAATCAGATTAGAAATAATCTCTCATGTAAAGAAAGAAATGACAACCTTAATAAAGGAGTTGCTCAGCATAGCTAGAGAAGACATAGATAAAAAAAAAAGTACAGGAGTATGGGAAGATGATGGAATCCTTGAATGAACAACATACAAAAGAAGTAGAATGCATGAAATAAATTCAAAGAGATATCCAGGAAATAAAAAATTCTATTGAAAGCTGACGAAGCCATTTGAATGAAGCTGAGGATAGAATTTTGGACCTTGAGGACAGGATCGCAGCTAGCGATTATGAAAGGATAGAACTTCTAAAAATAACAAAACAGCATGAAATGACAATTCAACAACTTCAAGATGATGCAAGGAGGAGCAATATAAGATTAATAGGCATCAATGAAGATGCAGGAGTCAACACAAATGACATTGGGAAAGTATTCACAGAAATAATAGCAGAAAATTTCCCAAACATGGGAAAAGAATCAGATATACCAACAAATGAGGCATGTAGAATGCCAAACAGTCATAACCAGAATAAATCCACACCCAGACATATAATAATTAAGTTCCAGGATATCTAGCATAAAAGCAAAATACTAAAAGCTGTTAGAGAAAAGACACAATTCACCTATCAAGGAAAGCCTATTAGAATCTTGGCAGACTTCTCACCACAAACCATCAAGTCAACATGAGCTTGGAGCAAAGTGTTTCTAGCCCTAAAAGAAAGCAACTTTCAACTCAGATGAATGTATCCTGCAAAACTGTCTTTGAAAATTAATGGAGAAATAAGATACTTCCATGACAAAGAACAATTGAAGAAATCCATGTCCACCAAAACTACCCTAGAAAGAATACTGAAAGACATACTAGATAGAGATAAAAATTAATGCAATTTCCAGAACAATAACAGAAAGAAATCACCACATAGGGCAAGCAGTCAAGCAAGGGGAAAAAGCAGAAAACCAACAACAGGAAAATAGTATAACAAAGTTGAGCCAGTACATATCAATTATATCCATCAACGTAAATGGCCTCAATTCCAAAATTAATAGATATAGATGGACAGAATGGATCAAGAAACAGGATCCAACAATATGCTGTATACAGGAAACACATCTGACTCAAAGTGAAACTCATAGACTAAAAGTCAAAGAATGGAAAATAATATTCCATGTAAGAAGAACCCAGAAAAAAGTAGGGTTAGCTATTCTATTTGCAGACAATGTGAACTTCAAACCAAAAATGATCAAAAGAGGTAAAGAAGGTCACTACGTACTTGTTAGTAGAAAAATTCAAGAGGAAGAGCTAACAATCATAAATACAGATGCACCAAATACAGGAGCACCCAACTATATAAGACAAATACTAATAGGCATGAAAAACCAAATACGCAATAACACAACTGCAATAGGGGTCCTTAATACCCACTGCCGTAAAGAGATAGATCAACTAGACAAAAAGTCAGCAAAGAAGTAACAGAACTGAATCAAACCTGTGAACAAATGGACCTAGTAGACGTTTACAGAGTGTTCCACCCAACCACATCAGAATACACATTCTTCTCAGCTGGGCATGCAACATCCTCTAAAATAGATCATATATTAGCCCATAAAACATCCTTAAGTAAATGCAAAGGGATTGAAATTATCCCATGCAACTTATCTGACTGTAGTTCACTGATATTGGAAATTAATGGCAAAAGAAACTGCAAAACCTACATAAACACATGGAAATTGAATAATAACCTCTTGAACAACCAATGGATTACAGGTGAAATTAAAGAAGAAATTAAACAATACCTACAATTCAATGAAAATGCAGATACAACATACAGAAACCTGTGGGGCACAATTAAAGCAGTCTTAAGAGAGAAATATATAGCAATGAATTGTCACATCAGGAAAACAGAATGAGCACACACATGCAAAAAACAAAACAAGACAAAACAAAAACCTAATGCTTCACCTCAAACTTCTAGAAAAAGAAGAGCAAGTCAATCCCAAAGTTCATAGAAGGGAGGAAATTATAAAGGTCAGAGCAGAAATTAATGCAGTTGAGACTAAGAAAACAATATAAAAAATCAATGAATCAAAGAGCTGGCTCTTTGAGAGAATAAACAAAATTGATAAACCTCTAGCCCATCTTATCAAGAAAAAGAAAGGAAATCTCAAATTCATGCAATAAGGAATGAAAAGGGTGAAATTACTGCAGATCCCGTGGAAATTCAGAAGATCATGAACACCTACTTTGAAAATCTTTACTCACATAGGGTGGAAAACACAGAGGAAATGGACAGATTTCTAGAAACACATGAATTACCAAAGCTTATCAAGAAGATATAAAATTTTGAGTAACCCAATATCAGCTACTGAAATTGAAAATGTGATTAAAAACTTACTAACAAAGAAAAGCCCAGGTCCTGATGGATTCACAGCTGAATTTCACAAGAAATTTAGAGAAGATTTAATGCCCATACTTTTCAAATTTTTCAAAGAAATTGAAAAGGAAACAATTCTTCCTAACTTACTCCTGGAGGCAAGTATTACTCTGATACCAAAACCAGCAAAAGACCCAACCAAAAAGGAGAACTATAGACCAATCTCCCTAAAGAACATAGATGCAAAAATTCTCAATACTGCCAAGTAGAATGCAGTAAATCATCAAGAAGATTACACATCATGACAAGTGGGATTCATCCCAGGAATGCAGGGATGGTTTAATTTATGCAACTCAATAAATGTAATATATCACATCAACAGAGCTAGCTATAGACAAAAATCACATAATCGTCTCACTAGATACAGAAAAAGCTTTTGATAATGTCCAACACTTGTTCATGATAAAAACCCTACAGAAACTTGGACTAGATGGTATCTACCTCATTCTGATAAAAGCCATCTATGACAAATGAACAGCCAACATTATACTAAATGGACAAAAATGGAAAACTTTCACTCTAAAATCATGAGCAAGACAAAGATGTCCATTTTCACCACTCCTATTTAATATAGTTCTGGAAACATTAGCCAGAACAATTAGACAAAAGAAAAAAATAAAAGGAATAAGGATAGAAAAGAAGCAGTTAAATTATCACTATGATGACATGATACTCTACATAGAAGATCCCAAAAACTCTATTGAAAGACTACTAGAGTGAATGAGAAAATTCAGCAATGTAGCTGAATATAAGGTCAACACTCAAAAATCAATAGCATTCCTGTACACAAACAACAAACTCACTGAGCGAGAAATTATGGAAAAGACATCTTTCACAGTAGCATCCAAAACAATGAAATACTTAGGAATCAACCAACAAAAGATGTAAAAGGCCTAAACTTTGAAAACTAAAGTATTCTAGAAAAGGAGATTGAAGAGGATGTCAGAAAATGGAACAATATCCCTTGCTCTTGGTTAGGAAGAAGCAATATTGTGAAAATGGCCATACTCCCAAAACTGTTACACAGATTTAATGCAATTTCAATCAAAATCGAATTAACATACCTTACAGATCTAGAGAAGACATTCCTAAAATTCATTTGGAAATAGAAGAGATCTAGAATAGTAAAGCAATCCTGGGCAACAAAAGCAAGGCAGGAGGCATCATAATCCTTACCTTGAGCTGTAGACTAAAACTAGACCCATGTTTATCAACATGCACTAAACTAAAGTCAAAATGGAACAAAGTTCTAAATATTAAAACAAAAACACTAAATCTACTGGAAGACAAGGTAGGTAGAAATCTGGAAAACATGGGGTAGGCAAAGAGTTCCTGAACAAAATGCAAACTGCATGGGAAGAACTTCAAAGAATCAACAACTGGGATCTCTTTTTATTAAAAAGTTTTTGTACTTCAACAGAAATCACCAACAGAGTGAAGAGAAAATTCACAGAAAGGGAAGGAATTTTAGCCAGTTGTCCCTCAGTCAAAGGACTTATATCTAGAACATATAAAGAATTGAAAAGCATCAGGCCCCCTAAATTCAAAGACCAAATCTTAAACTGGGCATCTGAGATGAGCATGCATTTCTCAGAGGAAGAAATATAAATCACAAATTGATACATGAATACATGCTCAACATTACTGGTCATTCGAGATATGCATATTAAAACACTGAGATTCCATCTCACTTCAGAAAAAAAAGCTGCCATCAAGAAATCAACTGATAGCAAATGTTGGCAGGGTTGTGGGGAAAAGGAACACTTCTCCACTGCTGGTGGGAGTGCAGACTGGTGCAACCACTGTGAAAAATCAGCATGGACATTACTCAAAAAATTAGGATTGGAAATCCCATTTAATCCAGCTAGTTCCCTTCTGGGTATTTTCCCAGAAAAATTGCAAATGTCTTGCCACATATGTGCACCCATGTTTTTCAGGGACTGAACTCTCAGTCCTGTGCCTGCCAGACAGGCATGTAAGCCACTGAGCCAAACTCCCTGCCCTAGTTTTTTGAGGCAGAGTTGCACTACATAGCTCAGGCTAGCCTTGCGCTCGCGTTGTAGCCCAAGCCGGCCTAGAACTCACAACATTCCTCCTACCTCAGCCTCCCAAGTTCTGGGATTAAAGGCATGTGCCACCATGCCGAGCTGCACCCATGTTTAAAGCAGCAGCACAACTTGTGATAGCTAAATCTTGGAAACAACCAAAATGCCCATCGACCACAGAATGGATAAAAAAGATGTGGTATTTTTATACAATGGAATATAATCCAGCTATAAAAAAGGATAATCTTGAGGCTTTTATAGGTAAATGGATGCAACTTGAGACCCTACTCATAAGTGAAATAAATAAATCAAAGTCACATTTAAAAATATCATATTGTCTCCCTAGTATAAAAAATAATAAAAAATAAAAATCTGAAAGTTATAAGATCCTAAATATACAATAGATATTATAATAATGAAAGGGAAAGAAAGTGCTCAAAAGGATAGAACGGCTAGGATAAGGGAAAGGAAAAAATTAAGAAAAGAAAAGATTATATGTATGTTGGTAAACACATATAAATATATAAATGTTATGTGTATGCTAGATAGATATTTATACTACTAATCACTGTTAGTTCATCAAAAAGAACAGTTTGTGCTGTCATTGTTTGATTGATCACTTTTATACCTTGAGTTTATAACCTGGACAACAGCTTCTAGGACAACAATATGCAATATATTAACTAATGTTAATTTTCTACATTTTTTGAAATTTTGTATTATTTCTATCCTTTGATTTTTATAAAAATAAAAATAAAAAATAAAAAATAAATAAAATGCAGAAGAGTTGGCAAGGAAAATGTTACCATGAAGTAAAATAAGCCCGAAAGAATGTGTAAGCACATTCATTTATAAAAAAATAAATACATAAAATAAAAAAATAAAATACCAAACCTCAATATTGGTATAATGTAAAAAAGTAAACTTAATGAGCCTACATATGGTAACACTAAAATCATGTTTGTGGAGGACAAGCATAGCTTTTTTGGTGGCTAAGTATTTTCTAGACAGTACAATACAGAGTGATGTCCCCATTGTTGTTGTTCTATTGTTAAGAGAGTAGTATTGTAATTACCAATAGAAAATATGCTGAGTTAACAAATTTAACAACATGCAAAATAGCATGCATGCAGAAAAGATTTAGCTGAGTACAGGGAGCAGTAAGCGTCATTCTTTAGCACTAAGTAACCTTAATGAACATGAATAAAAATTTAGAGTCTGAAGTTAATTTGCAATTGTATATATTATCAATTTTTTTAAATCAACTCACATTTGATATAGCTAATATTGAGAGCTTCAACTTCAAACAGCTGCCAGGAAGCAGATGAGATAAACAAATTAATGTGGTTTCAAATGCAAAGCAATCTATTATTTCCAGAAAGACACTGGAAAACATTTAGAAATTCAATTGTTTTCTAAGAGGGCTTAGAAAGGAACGCACACAGGAACACTGAGCCAATAAAACCAGTATCATATTTAGTGTGTAGACAATTCAGACTCTTGTGTCTTTGTTTCTTTCTTTATTGATTTACTTGAATGTTCTGGGTAGCACATTGATTACTGTCATGCACATACCTTGGATTTTTAAACAAAATTAAAATGGTGAAGGCTCTTGAACAAGCTGGAAGTGAATATTTAGACAATGAAGAGTTAAAGTTTGAGTCAAACAAGCATTATTAAAAGTATTAATATGCATTGGAATGTAAAACTGATTTGCATACATTTTTTACTCAAGTAATGTAATAAATAAAAACAGTTACCAATACAGTAATATATAACAGATTCACATAGAAATTAGCTTAAAGTATAGAAAGCAATTTCTAAGGAAGAATATGAGGAAAATGAGTTTTGGAAGAATTCAAAAATACACACAAAGGCAGTTAGACATGATTGAATATTTCATATTTGGAAGATGTTGAAAAGTTAAGGGTGACCAAGAAGTGGGCATGGCCATGCTGGCAGACTTGACTCTAATGTAGTTGAGGTAATTCATGAAAACGGTTGCATAGCTTCATTCTACAGAGAATCACAAGGCAGGTCACATATAATAGTCTGGAGAATAGCAAATATGATCTAGTTTGTATTCTAAGCTAACAACAACATGAAGATTATTTGAAGAGTCAGACTAAACATACAATGAGATTATTATGAATAGACAAAGCAAGCAATCTTAGGGATTTCACTAAGACCTTGTGTTGTAGGATGGCAAGAAAAGGATTTCAAACAAATATTGAAGTTATTTTTCTTGTCATAGCTACCCTTGTTTACATTTTCTGAGTGCTACACTTAACCTGCACAAAGCATAGAAACAAATGTGAGTGAGTTATATTTTCAAAATGTTACAGAATAAAGGACCTGGCAAACCAACTGCCCACTCAAAGTATCGATCATTTAGATAGCTGTGTCGCCTTAATTTTCTGTTGCCATGCCTGCATATCACATTCTCAGAAGCTAAAAGAGAATACAAGTTTATTTAACTCATACAGGCCCTCGATTGGTGCAGAGAGCATATCCAAGAGACAGAACAGCTGACTTCTGCTGCAGACCCATTCTTCAGATGGTGCCTAACCCATGAGTCCATTAATCCATTAATGCATTAAGCCATTTGTGAGGGCACAAATTCTCATAGCCTAATAACTGCTTGAAGGTCCTACATTATTTTATCCCTGAGTATCTCACACAGAGGATTAGATTCAATGGGATTTGGTAGGGCAGACCACAACCATGTAAATTGTTTTGTACTTCACTTCTAATTGGGGTAATCCTTCGTAAAACATCGTGTGTGTGTGTGTGTGTGTGTGTGTGTGTGTGTGTGTGTGCGCGCGCGTGTCACCAGAAATTGAATATAGGGTCTCTGCACTATGATTCATCTCCATCTTCCTTCATTTATTCTGTGACCAGCACTCAATAAGTCACTGAATTGCCCAGACTGGACTTAAAACTTGCAGTTCTCCTGCTTTTGCTTTCCAGAGAGTTGGAATAGGATTTGTGTGTCATTACACTAGGAAATTTTCTAAATGTTTTATGTGAAAATTGTATTTCACATACGGGGATTTATTTTCTTTTAACAAGTCTACTCTCTCTGGGCATCAGAATGTTGTATAAATTACAGCAGTGAAAGAGACAAAGCTGGAGATCTGTCTTCCACAGTGGCGGAAGGAGGCTCTAATCAAGACCCAACAAAAGTAAGACGAAGGCAGAATTCTCTGTGCATTTCTAAACCTACACCCAAGTGTGTGGATTTTTTCCAGTTTTCTATCAATCAAGTCAGGCTCATTTTTGTGACACGTTATTCATGATATCCAATTCTTATGATACAAATTTATAATTTTTCTTCATTATAACACCATTGAAGTTAAGTGTGTCATTTCTAATCTAACCAGTCCCTACTTCTATTTATCCATAATCTGTTCATGCTGTTATACATTTTCCCACTTGTCCACTCTGGACTGTGAATTCCTGGTATTAAAACTTTCTTTGTACTATATAGAGGATATTCATGTCCTGCTTTTGTTTTTGCGTAAAATTGAGTGACTGGGGTTTTATCAAAGAGCTTGGCTTTCTTATATCTCTGTGCTATTTGTTTTCTTTGTTAGTCAGAATCTACTTTCACTACCCTTCCCGTCACACCTCTTGCTTTGAGGGTTGATGGTCGTTTACTTATTCTTCAATGGCAGTTCTATCAGACACACTCAGGTCCTTGCATACTTGAGAGAGGACACAGTTAATTTATCCTCTGCCTTTCAATCAAGTATCACTGGAAATGGGTCTCTCATTATTCTAACACATTGAATTCATTGTAATTTCTATGAAAGCATGAAAAATTTTTCCTGAACTCTAACCCTTCTTCGGGACTTACTGTGTTAAGTATTTCATCCCCAGTATTTGGAGAGTTGTTTTGTGAATCAGTGAAAAAGAAAGAAATGCCCCTGAAGAATAGTGATAGACACGGTAGTTAGTAATGTAACAAGGACTGTCAACAAACCATATAACAATAATGTGAAATATACCTAAGGTTGTTAGAGTATCCAGACAACAGCTTTATATCACTAAGAATAGAATTAGATGTATCTAAAAATAAAAAGATATCGAAGAGTTTGGCTGTCTGCATGAGGAGCCGTTATTCAAAGTGACAGCAATTATGTCATGGTTTCACTTTCAATATTTCTCTCCAAGAGGTCCAAATATAAAGATATCTAATGGCTCATTAGTCACCATTATGTTATTTTGTCAGAATTGTGTGCATCTATAACTCCATTTCATACTATGAAGGAAAAGAAATATTTTCTTACAAATTAATAAGCTTTTAAAAGTAAACAGAGCATTATGTGATAGAACTCAGTACAGATTTCAAAGAAATATTTCTGGATCATATAGAAGTTTAGAACATTATATCACATGTACTATAAGAAAATATCAAGTTGTAAATTATTCTTTACTTGTTGCTGCTAATATATTTTAAGTATGTAGACCTGTAAAAAGAAATACGTGAAGTACCTGCTATCTGAGATATTTGAAGAGTGAGGTCTTCAAATTTTCCAAGACACAAATTTGCCTTATATTAAAATATCATTTATCCTTATTCACACATGCAAACTCTTATTAATTTAAAATTAAGACTCTAGAATTAGGTTGCTTTTAAAAACTTTTTGCAATTCTTTCACTACACCGCTAAATAACTCACACATCATTAAGCAAAATTGAAAGTAATCTTTCAACCCTGCCTGTTGAAAGTAGCAACAATAGCAGATTGCAAGCATAGTGTTTACATGGGTCTCAGTAAATAACTTACAATACTTTAAAACAATTTTGTGTATGTATGAACACAGAAGATTGATTATGTTTCATGAAAATCTTGCTACAACAGTGTTAAACATAAATTCTCTCTCTCTTTCTCTTTTCTCTCTGTCTGTCTCTCTCTTTCCCTCTCTCTCTCTCTCTAATATATATAAGTCTGCCAAAAATGTACACACACTTCAGAAAATAAAAACTTGTATAAATATTTTAATACTAAGTTTATTGAGACATCATGGGATTAATACAATTTACCTTTAGCCTCTGCAATTACAAGAGGTGTTCACAGTAGTGGTCATTAGCTTCCAGACATTTATTAGTATGGAGAAATGCTGTTCAAGCAACCTTGGCCATTGAGATTGCTAGATTGTTGCACATGCATTTTCAATTGCTTCTCTAAGGGCAGGAAGTGAAGTTAGCTTTCTGCAATATACACCTTCATCTAGGTAACAACATCTACCGAAAGAACATAATACTATTTTTCTTTTCCTGAATTGTTTTCATTTATATATTTTTCCATATGTAAATGTATATATATATAATATGTACAAATATATGTATATACTATAATGTCATTTAATGCAGGAATGGGCAAACTGTAGACTCAAGCTCTTAGTAGATCATGAATTCAGTATATTGGTTTACAGTTTAAATGTTAACATGAAAAGAACTATACACAATAGAAGAAAGTAGAAAAAATTTAAAGTTTATTTCAAATATTAAGGATAATTATAGATCATGGGATATTTTCTTGCATTTTTTAATATTTAGCCAGCATGGACACAGCAGTTGTTGATGTTGGCATACATCTGGGTGATCATTCCATGCATCTTAATCTTGGATTCAATGCCACAAGCAATGTTAAATGTCTTCAACACCAACCTTAGGTACTATTTATATAAGTTATACACTTATATGGCAACTATATTTCCTATTACAATTCATAGTTAAAATGTGAGAGTAGGCTTATGACTGAAATTAAATTTTCTATGGTAATGGGAATTGGCAGTGGGCTTTATTAAACATACTACATCAACAAATGGCACCAGCTAAAAAGAAAGTGACTTTTGAGTGAAAAAAAAGCTATCATAACATTTTTAAAGGTAGATTGTTTTATACTGAACACTTAGAAGGCTTATTTTCTGCAAAATAGGTTTTTATTAAATACCACACTTTCTCTTTTTTCTCTTCCAATTTGAGGCCTCTTCAAAGACTTTATGGATGCTGAATATTTCCGTTTTCCAGTAATGCATAAGAGCATAAACTGTATAAATTATAAATGGATAAAAGTGAGTAGCCAAGAGTATTATCATCTTTACTGCTTCTATATTCAAAGAGTTGGAAAAGTATTTAGAATTCAGGTTAGGGCCTTAACGCAAATTATATCCATTGTGGGGAGGAATCAAGTATTGTCAGCTACTGCATGTATTTGTGTATAAGTAGAAAACTGAGAAATAATGTTCTTGCCACAAGAAAAAGCAGCCCAATCCATCTTCCTCTCCACTCGGTGCTGTATAATAATCCTATTCCCTACCACGGTGAGAGGAGACTGATTCTTGTCTACACTACACATTTATAGTTCCATTGAACTTTTGGAATTCTTACACTCTGGCCTTAATTGGTATGTAAATATCAACCTTATAGGTGCAAATTGATTCTACAAGGCAATACTGAAAAGTAAGCAAGTAAGTATAGGCTTATGAATCTTTATTCCTAATAAAAATAGAATATATTTTGGAAGAGAACTTCAACCCATTCTTAATTGTTAACTTTCAATGATATCCCTCAAATATCTAGAAATCTTCTAGAAAAACAAGAGACTGGTAACATAGTGTATAAGTTAGATTATAAAGCTAAGAAATCTCTTGTATATCTCATGCTATTTAAGGAAATATTAGTTCTGTATTTACAGTTATTGTGTTAAAACTTCATAGTGTGATTTGTTCAATTAATAATAATACTGAGCAGTGTGAACTATGAAATGCATTGTGCTTTTTTAAAAAGCTCTAATATGGAATAAGACAAGCAGTTTGTCCTAATGAATGCATCTAATTGGTGCACTTTATTATAAAACACTGGAGCAGCATTTTTCAAGAGGCAGTTCTATTTGTAACTGGCTGTCTTCAACATGTCATGGTGTAATAAATGTGCTGCAGACTAGAACTGCTGATTAGCATTTCTGGAATCCCAAGAAGTTAGTAAAAGCTATTTGCCATTAAAGAAAGACCTTTTTAGCAGCCTTTAGAAAAAGAGCTCTAGTCCAGTGACCTATGGTTATTACTCAGTGCAAGTAACCTTAGGAATATTTCCTATAATCTATTTAGTGATATATGTGTTATCAAAGAGGAAGAAAATGTCAATTAGGTAATTGCAATGTACTGTTGCAATGTTATAATATTTCAATGTTTTCCAAAAACTATGTTCAAAATGTTTGCTAAAAAGGGAATTTTATACTATAATTATTGAAATGCTTTTTTTAAATATATTTCTTATTTCATGTTTCCAGGAACTCAGAACCAAGAGCAAAGGTAAATGCACCACTAGAGAGAGCGAGAGAGAGAAAGAAAATAAGAACTATGTTTCAATAAATTATGGAATAATTACAAGAAAGACCAAGCCAAAAGTTATTTAATAACTAGTGTTTGAATGACACAATGGCTAACATTCAGTTGTCCCCACAAAGTTTCATGAGCTTGTAGGTGTGGCTTTTGAGCTGTGATTGGATAACAGGTTTGTGGTACTAGGTTAGTCCACAGATGGGTTTATTGCTGGAGTGTGATGTTGGGATATGTATATCATCCATATATTAATATTTATATTTATATTGACATCTACATCTACATCTACATTTTCTATATCATCTATATCTTCCTGTATCTCCCTATTGTCTTGGCAGGATGCCTCTTGCCTGCCACACCATAAACCATTTGTCCTCTGCCATTCTGCCTCACCTTGGAGTCAGACAACTACAGACTGAAACTTCTACAAACTGTGACCAAAATAAACCTTTCTACTTTTAATTTGTGAGTTTCAGGTATTTTGTCCTGGCAATGGGAAAGTAACTAAAAGTAACTAAAACACACACATGCACATACAGTCACACACATATGCACACACATACACACATGCACACATACAATTATCCTTTTATCTTTTTTTTTTTTTTTGAGAAGGGGTCTTGTTTCGAAGTTCAGGCTGTCACTGACCTCACTGTGATCCAGGCTGGCCTGGGTCAGCATGGCGATCCTTATGCCTCAGGGTCTTTAGTGTTAGGATTACAGGCATGTACCACATGTCCTAGCACCAGCAGTTATTTTTTTAGTAGTAAAATGCAATGTTTTGTATCATGCTTTCTGCTTCTCCCCAACGCAGTGCAACCTCTCTCCCTACTGAGAATTATATATCATACATGCAATTTGCCAATTCCTATTTTAAAATCAAGATAAAGGAATAAAGACTATATACAGTAATATGTTTACACATAGTATAATCATCTTAGATAAACTGAAATGGGAAAGCTTATTTAAATGCGCCAGTTCTACAGAACAAAATGCATGTGATAGACGTCAGGGAATAGGACAGAACAGGAAGTGTCAGAAATCTCTGCCTCCAACTAGATAACAAGTAAACAGGCTGAACCTTTTGGAAGTGACTGTTCTGGAATGCTAAAGTCTGTCTGAGTGCTTGTGGCTTCCAGGTAAAAGCTTGACTAAGAAATTATTTTTAATATCAGTCAATCTCAGCCTTCAGCTTGGTAGTGATCAGTATCCATCACCTTTCTGTACTGAGTCAAGCAAGGGTAGGGCCATAACCCATATTTCAAGGACAGTTTCCTGGAACCACGGTAACCAGTGAAGACCTTGTTTTTTGGATACTGGGATTTTGTCTTCTATAGCTGCTATTGATGGACAAAAGTGCAAACATCGTGATTTCTACATGTGAAGCACTTTCCAGAAAATTTAAATGTACAGCACATTTTGGTTTTCATCTTAACATTCAGAAAAAGCATTTCATGTGCAATGGAATTTGAAAAGGTTTAAGCTTTTCAGAGAGCACAACACCAGAAAAGATGCAGTTTCATAAAGAGTTCTGAAAATATTTCCTTTGCTGTGTAAAGACTTTTTAGTTTGAAAGTTACATTTGTCTATTTGTGCTTGTTGCCTTTGTTTTTGATGTCCCAGTCAATAAGCTATTGCTATGCTAAATGTCAAGAAAGTTTTTGTTAATGTTTTCTTTTAGCTCTTGTTCAAACTCTTCCAAAAATCTTGAAGAGGAGGAAAAAATTATTGACTCATTCTAAAAGGAAATAATTATTCATATCAAAGCCAATAAAGCAATCACAAACAAGAGTAACAAAAGAAACAGGAAATAGAAATAAAATAATAAAATTGTAAACTAATATATTTTCAGAATATAGATGAAAAAATTGTCCAGCTCAATATTTGAAAATTGAATCCAGCAGTAGACTCAAAGCATTATTTGCCATAGCCAAGTGTGGCTTATACAAGGAAAGCAAGGTTGGTTCATCTTAAGAAAAACAATGAAACAAAAAACATTAACAAAGAACTTTGAATCATAGTGATCATCTGAATTGACACCAGAAAGTCATTTGAAAAAGTACAGTACTCTAATATTATAACAAAGAGAGCACCATAGAACAAGGAACAAAAGGAAAATTTCAACTTGATAAATGACATTTATGAAAAATTCAGCTAACATTATATTAAATGGTGAAGACTAGAAAATTTCTAATACCAAGAGTGAAACAAATCCATCTTCATCACTATTGCACTAGGAATTCTATCTAAATCTATTAAATAAGTAAAAGAAATTCAATTGATCCAAATCTGAAAGAGGTAAAGCTATTTCTGGTCATATATGTCGTGAATCCAAAGAATCCAAAAATGTTTTACCAGAAAAAAAATAACCAATTTAATAAAATTGTAGAGTACCAGGGGAACACAGAATTAGTTGATTTTTGAAAAGCAGAAATAAACATTTTGAAAGGAAAATTGCAGACATTCACTTGTATAATAGCATCTAAAATAATTAAATACTTGGGGAAAAATCTAACCATTTACATCAACAGTTTCTCATTGAAATATTACAAAAACAGTTTATAAGACATAGATAAATGTAAAGTCATCCCATATTCACAAGTACAAAGACTTAAAATATCATCGATATATTAATATTACACAAAGTAGTCTCTAGATTTAGTTCAGTTCTATGAAAAGAGCTATTTTAAATGAAAGAAGAGTCTATTATCATATTGATGTGGAATTGTGAGGAGATTCAAATTATGAAAACTACATAGGAAGAAAAGAATAAATTTGAAATGCACTTTACATCTTGAAAACATTCTGCAGTGCTGTAATGATACAAACAATATGTTACTAACATCAGGATAAACATTGGAATAGAATAGAAAGCCTAGAAATCATACTTATGCCGGGGATTTAGCTCAGTGGCATAAGAACCTGCCTGGCAAGCGAGAGGTCATGAGTTCAATCCCTGGTACAAAAAAAAAAAAAAAAAAAAAAAAAAAAAAAAAAAAAAAAAAAAAAAAAAAAAAAAAAAAAAAAAAAAAAAAAAAAAAAAAAAAAAAAAAAAAAAAGAGAAAAAAAAAGAAAGAAACAAGTTACACTCACATATATGATTAACTGACTCAATAAGGATGCTTAGATCAGTCTAATTTTTTTTTTTGTTCCAGGGATCGAACATAGATCAGTCAATAGATAAAAGGACAATCTTTTCAACAAATGGTATTAAGTATTATCTATATGCAAAGCAATGAAGTTGGAGCCTTACCCTAAATCTTAAAAAATATTAAATTTGAAAGGGTAAGTGAGCAAAATTTAATATCTAAAATTATAAGGGTTTTGAAAGAAAATATTGGACAACATTTTATGACATTGGATTTAGCAACGATTTAATTTTATTGGCATTTTCCAGAATAATATCAAGAAATGAAAAAGATAAAGTACTGAGAAGGACAAAGTATTTGCAAATCTTATAACTGATAATGAACTAATATCTGGAATATATAAAGAACTCCTAGAGCTTAAAAATATAAAAATATTAGAAACATTTGACTTAACATTTATTCAAGGAAGATAGATAAATAGTCACTAAACATGTACGCTTTAATGTATTAATATATGCTTTACAAATGCATCATGAAATGCTCGATGCTGTCATTACAAAAGTGAAATGAAAATTACAGTGATCTAGATAGTACTTCACACTACCAGAATTGGTATTATCATAACAAAACGAAAACTAGCAAGTGTTGGGGGGATGCAGAGAAATTAGAACACTTGTACTCAGTCAAACATCTAAGTAGAAATGTAAAATGATGGACATATTATTGAAACTATTTGATGGTTTCTCAAATGATTAAACATCTATCATGTCACCCAGCAATTCTATTCCTTGATATATATCCAAAAGAATAAAAGCAGAGACTCAGTTGCCTGTGAACCACAATTCACAATAGCAACACACAGAAAACAACTCAGATACCCATTGGCAGACGAATGGGATGAAAGAATCATGGTACTACATGTATACTGTAAAATTTCATTTGGCCAGGAAATAAAATGAAATCTTGATATGTGCTTCAATATGAATGGACTGAGGAAAAATAATGCATAGCAAAACAAGCTAGAACAAAAAACAAATGCTGTATAATTTCATTTACATGAGCACCTATACTAGTTAACCCCATCAAGAAAGAAAGTAGAATGGAAGCTATCAGCGTAAGTGAGAAGAGAATAGGGAATTTCTGTTTTTGTTTTTGTTTTGTTTTTTTTTTTCAGCACCAGGGATCGAACTCACAGCCTCATGCCTGCCAGACAGGCGCTTAAGCCACTGAGCCAAACTCCCAGCCCTACTTTTTTTGGGGGAGGGTGGCACTATGTAGCTCAGGCCGGCCTTGCGCTCGCGTTGTAGCCCAAGCCGGCCTCAAACTCGCAACGCTCCTCCTACCTCAGCCTCCTGAGTGCTGGGATTAAAGGCGTGTGCCACCACACTGGGCTGGGAATTTCTGTTTAATAGCGGCAGTAGGTACCCCTTTACTTGTCAGATGATTAAAACATTTTAGGAATGGGGTAGACAGTAGTCATTATTATGTGGCTACGTGACATTCTTAATTAATATTACTGAGCTGTGTACTTAAAAAATTTAAAATGATAAATGTTATAGAACATTTATTTGCCATGAATTAAAAACTCAAGGGTCTGAATAACATAAGCATGCTTAGAACTCAGAGTAAGTCAACTTCTGAAGAGGTTATATCCTGAAAATTCTATCACAATTGAAAATACTTTAAATCAAATATGCATTTAATACACCTCACCAACCACACCCCAAAATTTAACAACACCATATACTGTAGGAAATCAGTATCCTTGTGACTGCCTGGGGCCTTCAGCTTGTCACTTCTGCCCAGTAGCATAAGAAACAATGGATTCTTTGCTGTCTTTTTGTAGTAGCAGGTATCTAACCTATGGCCTCATGCATGCTACCCATGCACTCGACCACTTATAGGCAATCTCAGCTCAAAAGAGACTGTCTTCGGAATAACACTAGTACCAGGAGATGATCAAATGTCAAAATCCATACGAGTAATTTCTGCAGAATGGGTATCATTTTCACACTATCACAAATTTGAGAAATCACAAGTTGAACCATTTCAAGTTGAGGATCATCTTTATTTTGAACTGTAAGTATTCAATGACAAATATGACTATTGTAATAAAATAACACATATATGTATGTATATGTGTGTTTATATGTATGTATATATGTACATAGGTACAGGTCTATATATATACATGTATCTATGGGTGTGCATGTGTACACATATATGTGCATAATACATGCATATATATATTAGTATATATGTATAAAATACATACATCTATATATGTATACATTTATAGTATATACACAAATATTTACACATATATGTATATATAAAGCATTATCACAAAATATCAATTACACATCTACCTCAGATTGGTCACACTCAAATAACTGAAATTGGCATGCTTTCAATTTCTACATTTTCTTCCACTTGTGCAAGTCATGTCATGAATTTAGTTTGCAGCACTGATGAAACCTTGGCTTGGCCACTTGGGAAACAGAAATTTACCTACATTCATGACAGGGACACACAAACAAGGCAGAAATAGACACAACACACACACACACACACACACACACACACACACAGACTTAAAAGCAGATTTCTGTAGTTCAAGTTTTCCCAAGTTTCTGAATTTAGAATCTTTTGCAATGAAAGTTGAACTTCTTCTTCAGGAAAGCGAAGCAGTTTATCTCATATAAATGCAAATACTTATACAGATACAGACTCACACATTGTTGATTTCTTAAATAGTCTTTTAATTTTTTTTGACACAGTATTATACATATAAGAGTGACATTTCAGGGTCATTAGCATATCTATCACTTAAAATATCATTTCTTTGTTTTGGGAAAATTTAAAATCCTCTCTAATAGCAATTTTCAAACTGCAATTAATTGTTTTCATGGATAGTTACCTTATGTTATTATAAAAACTAAAATTTCATCTTCCTACCCAATAGTAGTCCTGTGCCCTTTAACCATACTTTCTCTATCCCTCTTTCCCCTGCACTCATTCCAAGTTCTGGTAACCACTATCATCCTTGAGGTCAACTTTTTATCTTTGACACAGAAGGGTCTGTTTTTCTGTGCTTAACTTATTTCATTCAATAAAAGATCCACCAGTTCCACCAATGCTGCTACAAATCACAGAATCAAGTTTTGATAAATAAATCATACCACGTTTTCTTTATCCCCCTCTCTGATAATGGACACACAGGTTGACCCTACATTTTGGCAACCATGAGGAATGCAGCTGTGGACATAGAAGTACATTCGCCTCTTTAGGACACTGTTTTCAAGTCTTTTGCACATATATGAAGAGATGGGGCTGATGGGTCATAGGATAACTCTGTTTTAAAATTTTCAGGTGTAGACTTACTATGTTCTGTAATAATGTAGTATAGTGAGTATATGTTACATCATAATAACCTGTTTAGTTTCCCTTTCTCTTCATTCTCTCTAGTACATATTTTTTAAAAATTTATTTTATCTTATTTATTTATTTATTTATTGGTACCAGGGATCAAACTCAATCTCATGCCTGCCAAGCAGGCATTTACATCACTGAGATAAATTCCCGGCCCTATTTTTTGAGACAGGGTCTCACCATGCAGTTCAGATTGGCTTGACCTCACTTTGTAGCCCAGGCTGGTCTCAAACTCACAGAGATCCTCTTGCCTCAGCCTCCCAAGTGCTGGGATTACAGGTGTGTGCCACCACATCTGGCTTTCCCTAGTACTTGTTTTTTAAATAATATCCATTCTCACTACTGGGTGAGTCATTATGATTTTGACCCACTTTTTCTGATAATTAGTGAAGTCAAATATTTTTCATTTAGTCATTTATGCAACATTTTTTGAGAAAAATCTGCTCAAGTTACCCCATTTTTGTGTTTTGTTTTTTGTTTTGTTTTACTATTGAATCACTTGAATTCCTTCTATATTCAGGAAATTCATCTCTTTCTCTCAAGTAGCTTGCAGTTTTCATTTTTTCCATTATGCATGTCATTTCTTCATTCTGTTGATTGTGTTATTTGCTGTGTAGAACATTTTTAGTTGTGTAATTCCATTTTTTAATTTTTTTTTGTTGTCTCTGTTTTAAGAGTCATGCTGAAAATAGCTTTGCCCAGACCAAAGTCCTATGAAACAGGGAGTAAGGGAAAAGAGGGAAGTGTAGGGGAGAGATAGAGCGAGAGAGACAGAGAGAGATAGAGACAGAAACAGAGACAGAGACACAAAGAGAGAGACAGAGAGATGGAGGCAAAGACAGACGGAGAGGGATAGAGACAGACAGAGACAGAGACAGTAACAGAGAGACACAGAAAGAGAGGTTTAGTTTTTATCTTTGCATATGAATAGTATCTGGGTTTTTTTTTAGATTTAATTAAGATACTTCCCTTTCTCCACTATATATGTTGTTGTTGAATTATTAGAAAGTTTGTTGTCTGTTAATGCATGGATTTATTTCTAAGTTCTCCATTCTGTACCATTACTCCACATGATTACAAAACCAGTATGGTTCTGAGTTTTTGTTGCTATGACTTTGTAATGTGTTTCAAATTTAGATAGTATAATGCCTTCAACATTTTTTCTTTTTCTTTTTACTCAGGATTGCTTTGACTACTGGTGGTCTTTTACAGTTGCCTAAAATTTATTTTTCTTTATATTTTATTGTGTGTGTGTGTGTGTCTGTGTGTGTAGAATTTCACTAGAATTTTCAGAGAAATTTAATTGAGTTTATTGATTTTCCTTTGGCTACTATGAAATTTTTAAGAATATAACTCGTTCAATTTTTAAACATGGACTATTTTTCCATTTCTTGTGCATGTGTCCTTTCTAATTTCTTTCATGAGAGTTTTTTATTCTTCATTGTAGAGACCATTCGGTTTTTGGATAAATTTATCCCTTTGTGTTTAAAATTATTGTATATGGAATTACCTTCTTGATCTTTTGGTTAGCAATTTTATATTAGTGGTATATAAAAAGCTACCAATTTTTAGGGCTGGGGAGTTTGGCTCAGCGGCTTAAGCGCCTGCCCTGGCAAGCGCAAGGTTGTGAGTTCCATCCCCAGTGCTGCAAAAAAAAAAAAAAAAAAAAAGGAAAAAAGCTACCAAGTTTTGTTTGTTGATTTTCTATCCTACAACTTCACTGAATTGTTTATCAGTTGTAAAATATTTTAATATATAATTCTTCTATGTACTGTTTAATCTCACATTCAGGTCTTTCTGCTGAGAAGCCCTGACTTCACGTTCCATTCATGGAGCTCAGGTTCAGAACTGTGATTCTCTCATAAAAAGGCAATGAGATTCTGATCAAGAGATGTGATAACTAAAAAGTTTCAGGGGTGAAAGGTATATGAATATGGCTGTACTTCTTTCTCCTAGAAATATGATATCCAATTACATTTTCTAATAGTTTCATTAAGACCAATACTCAATTTAGTTCTACTATACATGAATTTACACATATTTTTTAACTGAAGGAAAGATGCAAGAGGATGACAAGGTTATTTTCTGAGTTTCTTACTAATTCTGAAATTTGTTAGAAGTAGGAACCTCATTGATGATATATTATTTTTTAAAAGAACTTTTGAAAGCCAGGCATGGTGGTGCATGCCTTTAATCCCAGCACTTGGAAGACTGAGGCAGGAGGATCCTTGTGAGTTCAAGACCAGCCTGGGCTACAAAGTGAGTTCAAGGTCAGCCTGAACTGCATAGTAAGACCCTGTCTCAAAAAATAGGGCCAGGGATTTAACTCAGTGATGTAAGCGCCTGCCTGGTAGGCGTGAGGTTGTGAGTTTGATCCTGATACCAAAAAAATAAGATAAAAAATAAATTAATTAATTAAGCTTTTGATTTCAAGAATTTACTTAACTTGAGTTTTAACTGCCAGCTGCACTCTTACATTGCATTGTCCATGTTATTCACATCTTAAATGTCTCTTCCAAAGTTTACAATAATAATTAATATTTGTCAGTAGCATACTCATTCTAAGCATGCTTTATAATTCATTCTATAAATTTGTTCTTGCTATAACTTCCTAGACAAAATTATCAGTAATTACCCTACAATTACTTTTGCACAGTATTCTTCACAGATGTCAGTCAGATTTATCAAGTGTAGCATTAGTATCATCTCAACTTTATTGCCATAACTGCAACTACCCAGGGATGTCTTATAGTACAAAGCTATTATCACTAACTGCTCATGAAATTCAGAGCCTTACACAACCTAATGGACTTGCAATCCTTTCTTGAAAAGCTGCAACTACCAATGTGTTTCATGTTCCATTATTTGTTTCTAATGCAGTCATTTTTATCTATGAGGTTGGTACTACTCAGCTATTTGCACTTTCAAGGCAGTTAGTCACATGTACAGATGTCAAATCACAATAAAAATTGTAATACAGGAATACTTATAATGGGCTTATTAAAACAGGCTGTTACATTCTTATTATTGTTCAATATTGACATCAACAAAGTGAATGAAAATAAAATGAATATGCTTCAGGATTTGCAATTAAAATACAGAAAAGAACATAATAAAATGTTATGATGCACCATAAGGAAAATAAGTAGTTTTAGGGATGAATCAGTTGAACCACTAAAAATGTAAAAATGATTTCTCAGTCATTTGTGACCAAAATATATTACCAGATAAAACTATGATTTCAAATGTTATGTTGCAAATTAAACTAATTTATTTCAAAACATGAAACTGTATAAAAGTTTAGATAGAGAAAGATAAATTTGAATTTCTATGACATTCAAACACATAATAATGGACATCGTGCATTTTTTTCTTGAGCCAAGAATACTGCACTTGATTATTCCTTTGATAAAATAGTTTGTGTTAAATGGACTGAAAATGACTTATTTGTAAGTGATTCATACTTATGAAAATTGGAGAAAAATCATTTTAAGAGGAAATGAGAAACCATACATTTTAAGTGGTTTTCAGGAATCAGGGATCATGATTGCAAAGGAGGTTCAAAGAAGGTTTGAAGGACTATCTGTCTAGACAGGGCAACTTTGCCATTCAGCTTTCCACCACTGTAACAAGGCACCTAAGAAAAGCAACTTAAAAAAGCAAAAGGTCTATTTTGGCTCACAGGTTCACATTTCAGTCCATAGCCCTTGGCCCCCTCGGCTTTGAGCCCAAGATGAGGCAAATGTGGTGATGGGGATCTTGGTAGAACAAAGTTCCTACATCATGGTGGCCAGGAGAGAAAAGTGCCAGGGTGTCAAAATCTCCTTCAAGGACATACTCTCCGTGGATTCACTTTCTTCTACAAGTTTTCACACCAGAAACGTGTACTCTGGAATAGTGTCACAAGCTAGGGAACAAACCATTAGCATATGAAATTTTGGGGACATTGTAGACCCACTCCTTACTGTGCCACCCCAGTCCTGAAAAACTCATATTCAATTCACAATGTGCAATATTTTTAGCACATCTCCAAGAGTCCCCTAACACTCATCCCTTTCAGCTTTGCTCAAAAGTCCAAAATCTTTCTAGTTTTCGTGGTGCGTAGTCCCTGGCTTCTTTTTAATGGCTCCCAAACTTCTTTGGCTACAACTTTTATTCCTTGTGTTCTACACATTTTTTGTTCTAGAAATACTCATAGAGAAAAGATTTCGTCTGAATTCTTCCTTCAGCTCTTCATCGTGATGTTATCAGATGAAGGTTTCTGAAAGGTCCTAATTGGGATGCCCTTAAATTCAGTAGCCTCACATTTCCCAGATGTATTATGACAATCATTTACATTTCATAAAGCATGTCCTATTTTATTTTTTATATTTCTCAGTCCTTGTCATGGTGGAAAGTCTGTGATGAAAGGCACGTCAGACCTTCCCCTGTGCTCGCAAACAAACCCACCACCCTGGGCTGCATCATCCCTGAGCAGAGAGGCTGTGCTCTGTTTGCATCCCATGGGCACGTGACACACCATGCAGGCACTGCACAAGTGAACTGTGGGCTTCACCACGCGGCAGGCTGCACCAAGGGTTATGATGAGGCTCATCGTGAATGACCCGGTAGACCGTGTGCTCCTTGCCAACGTGGTTTACCTGGATCCATGATGGTTCTTGTAACCAGCAAGGGCATCCCCACGGGCCAGTGTGTGTACTGTGGGAAGCAGGCCGAGCTCTACATTCACAATATTCTCCCTATGGGTACCGTGCCTGGAGGACAAGTCAGGGTCCGGAGCAAACAGGCCCCAGTGCAGGGCTGATGAGCTAAATAAAGTTGTCCTTTGGCCAACTCATTATTCATCAGAGACATTTTGCTATATATACCTATTATTACAATGCAAGTATTGGACTTCTTTAGACCTAATGTTGCCAGGTTACGTTATTCACAGAGATGCTTCTCTCATCTTTTTTTTTCTTCTTCTTTTGCCACATATGCTTTCTCTTAATGGATTTTTAACTTTTAAAATGAATCAAATGCCAAAAAAATATTCAATTTGACAAAGGACTACCTTGAATTGAAGGCAAATGAAAACAATAGTGCAGGAATACTGTACCTTCTTTTTTTTTTTTCTCTAAAAGCAGGATGTCCATTTTTGTCTGTGGAGGTACAATTCCACACAAGCACCATCAGGAAGAAGAGAATATCTTAATTGATGCAAGCACTGGTATTGTTTTGAAGGCTGTAGAAGATTTGGCCTGCTTAAAAAATTTAATATAATAAATCTTATTTTCCACTAGTTTCACTTATACATTTATCTTGCCACCATGTAGGAGCCCACATGCCCTTTTTGTCTCTTTCCTTGTTCACAGTGTATCATTTTCTTTTAAGATGATGTATAAACCCATGGGTATAATCATTTCCCTGGGTTCACACTTCTTTTCTTCAAAGAGCTTCCTATGGATGTGTGATAATTTTTTTTTCCCTCTGAACCTATTTTTGGTTGGTTTAGTTTACAGGTCCCAGATATTGAACATAAGAAGGAAGCATAAATAAATAATTTTTCTGCATCTAAGATATACATAGTCATGTGTTACTTAAGGATAGGAATACATTCTGTGAAATGTGGCAGGAGGCGATTTTGTCATTGGGCAAACATCACTGAATGACTTACAAACCTGGGTGATGTAAGTCAGTCTCTGGACCTGATCTCTTGATTTCAATCTGAGATGAACGAGGGTACTTGCAATGCTGGCTAATGCCAGCACAACACAACTGTAACTATGTTTAAAGTTAGCCTTTGCTTTAATGAGTGGACAGAGCACACTCAAGAATAACAATTAAATCTATTGCAAATACATAAGCTGGTAGTTTAGTCTTTTATTGCCATTGTCAAATGCTACACATTGTACATAAAATTACATTCCAAAGTTTTACACAACAGGAAACGGTAGGTGCATTCATGCCAGTGTCACCACAAACATATATTAATATCTTGTGCAATGTACTTTTTAAATGTGGAGTTATCAAATTCTTTGTAGTCATTAGAAATGAGTGTCTCCTTGTAGTTTATTAAATCAGAAATGTGTATTATCTACTTTTCCTCTCTAGTATGGATTGTGGTTGCTGTATTTGGTACAGTTCAGTGTAAGTGGTATGGACGTTGCTTTGCAATAAGTTTTTAAAATGTTAATTTTCTCTGTGGAGATTTCTATCTTCCAACATCTTTGCTCTTATACTCTTGACTTTTAATTTTTATTAAAGTATGATCAAATTTTGATTTTAAAAATTTAGCCTCTTACCCTTTGACACCAGTCATTGAAATTAGTTCTTTTCTTTATGTATTTCATAACAAAGAAAAATTTAAAAAATCACTTAAATTATGTTAAGTTCATAGAAACCATGACAATTTTATAGACCACAGTTTTAAATGTAGTAAATCTTCATTTCTTTCTTTGCTTGTGGTTTATTATCAATATTAAATAAATAATAATAAATTACAAATAAAGAAAAATTAAAAAACGGAAATTATGAACATTGAATGAAGATGCATGTATTTAAAATATCCAAATATCCATATTATTGTTTGATAATTTTGTATATACTTAACTTTACTAAATCACTTATTGCACAATTATAGTTGTGTCTACAGTTCTATCTTTACCAGAGAGAGGTATATTGTAATGCTAATTTAGCACACTATATATTTTTATGTAATAGTGTCAGAAATTTCATCTATTTCTATTCTTATATTAGAGATTCATTTAGATAGCATCACACTGTTTTATGGTTTGTGTCTGGATGTCCCCTCAAAGCCTCATGCAGTCATGAGAATTTGGGATTCATTCGTGGTCCAATGCAGGGATTATGGGTGTGAGTACCACACTTACCCTAGCATGGGTAGCCTACATACAATATAAGGGACATAAAGAGTGTTCTCTGTGCATACTCCTCCCCTTTGCTCTTGTTGCTTTTTCTGCCTTCTGCTGCCATGAACTGTTGCCCTCTACCATGCCCCCCTTCTTTGGAGCCAGGCAAGTATGGACTGAAACTTCCAGAAACTGTGAGCAAAATAAATCTTTCCTTCCTTCATTTTGGATGTTGGCTATTTTGTCTCAGCAATGAGAGAAAAGAAATCGACACACACTGTTAAAATATATATATATATATATATATATATATATGCTACCAAATTTATAAAATATACAAGCTTATTATAAAATAAATTAATGAAGTCATTACTCTTTTATTTATCACTCAATTTGAGACATTTACACCACATTTGATGCTCTCATCATGTATCTACCCTATGCAAATGTAGTCTTTCCTTCTCCAAATATTAATATACTGAATGTTGTTTATTCTTCTAACAGCTTTTCTCTAGTTGTATTACATATGCCTAATATACACAAATGTGTGTTTCTGCAGTGCTGCATAACTTATATTTTAAAATTTTACATTCTATTTTAAATTTTATATAAAAGCAACCACACCATATGTATCTATTTATTATTTGTCACTTTTTCAGAGTGTATTTTTGATGGGAATATATTCATACTGTGGAATGCTAACTTACCTTATTTTTACTGGCCTTGTAATTTGTCGATGTATTATTTTGTGCAGCTGAGTTTTATAAAGTGCTTTTAAAATTTTTCCTGATGATGACAAATTTCTTTGCAAGTCAGTGGCGGCTATTCAAATGCCCATGTAGGCCCAGGGATTTAGCTCAGTGGCACAAGCACCTACCTGGCAAGTGTGAGGTCATGAGTTCGACCTGTGGTACCAAAAATAAAATAAAATAAAATAAAATGAAAGTCCATATATGTTATGCATTAAAAGCCAAATAGTAGTTCTCTTGCTCTTTATTTCTGCTAACATCAAACAGTGTCAAATTTGAATTTATATCATTCTTATCTCCAGGAAAAAAGAAATCTGGTACTTTCTTACCATTTAAATTTTAATTTCTTTGTGACAATGAGCATTATAATCTTCTCAAAATATAAAGGCCATTATTTTTTCATCTTTTGTGAAATTCTGTGGTCTTGGAAAACTTTTAGTCAACAATCTTAAGAGTGTTCAGTATTTGTATGACTATGTATTAAGCAGATCAAAAATAGAATAAAAATAAAAACAAATTTACAAGAGAAAAGCAAAACTTAGTTACATACTGTTATGAACTTATGTATTAGAGTTCGCAAATAATATGGCTATGGAGGTGAATAAAATTTGAGACTTTTATAGAAATCTTAATGAGAAAAGGAATGGAGATAGGGCATTATGGAAAAAGGTCTTGCCAGAGGAAATGGAAGAGAAAAAAAGGTAGTAGTAGGAAGACTAATGAGTTTCAGGAAAGATAAATAAGGTGGTAGTTTTGTGACCATGTGTGTTACTGTGTGTTGGTGACTTTTCTCAAATAATGTCAATCTTCTCTGGGAATGAGGGAATCTATTTCCCCTTTACATATTTGTTTACTACCTATTCAAAGTTAGATATATGCATATATTCGAAGTTTTATATATATATATATATATATTCAAAGTTTTATATGTGTGTGTGTGTGTGTGTGTGTGTGTGCATTTGGGGGGGTGGGACTTTGTTTGATTTTTAGATATCTTTCACAGAACCTTACAAGGAAACCAATTCACTGACTTATTAGTGACTCTATACTCTACTCACTATAATACTGTTTTCTTCCCAGATGCATTTGCAGCTGCTATTTTAATACTAAATTCTCTACCCAAAGGATTTGCATCTGCCAAAATAGAACTTGCTCAGAAATGAGTTCACCTTTACTTGTGATGATGAGTCTTTCCTCTATGAATATGTATGTTTCCCCAATAAAAGCTCTTTGAATCTTTCCTCAGGGAGAACACTGCTTTTAGAATTACTTCCAGTACTCTCCTTACTTGCTAAAAGTAATAAACCTCTCTCTAGTCTAGTCTTCTGCTTGTGTTTATTGGCTTCCCCTTACCCAGAAGTGATTTAATTGCACTTATTTACATATGCATGTGTTTGTCCATTTTGGAACTTCTTTTTCTCGATGCTGTTGTTATTATTTACTTTTACTATTGTTGTAATTTTAATGTGACTTTGTCTATTTATCCCTGCAAAAATACCATGCAGATTTATATCAAAGTATAGATAACGCTACTTACCCCATCTTATTCTGAAGTATTTTTATATCAGTATTGTTTACCCTTCACATAAATTTTATAAATAGTTTGCCAATTTCTGTGAACATATAATGGGATGTTTTGGTAACTACAATGGATTTACATTAATTTGAAGAAAAATTATTTTTAAAATATTAATTCCCTTTAATTTATATCTCCATTAATTTATATTTGTATTGAGCCTATTTTTTCTTTAGTAAAGAGTAGTTCCTGCTGAAAGTATCAGATATAGTTTAACAAGAGAAGTCTTTGAGAATTTCTAAAATATAAAATTGTGGCATGAAAATCAGAGGAGGTCCTGATTTTCTGTTCCTTGATTACATCTAAACTATTGCATAAGAATCATGTACAGAATAGTTTAGAAACTCATAATCTAGAAAACGGTTGTCATATGAATTCAGTAGCTTTTGAGGCTATGCCAGAGTTCACTAGAGTAACTGAATATATGTTCTACAAGGTAGGCTTGCAATGGCTCCCTGTAGTCAGATGGGGAAGAATGCAAAAGGGATCTCTGCCTGCTGGAGAGCCGAATGATGCAGTCAGTGGTGAAAAACCTGCAGCTCACTGTAGAGTCCTTTGTAGTCTGCATTGGGAAGATGAAAATTCTACTTTGGAAAGTTGAAGAGTCTAATCTCAAAGGGTGAAGACATCCAAAGGCAATATTGAAGACTGGAGCATCTCCAAAGTAGCAGAAGAGAGAATTTCTTCATTCTCTTCTAATTCATTCAGGCTATAAGCCTGATCTTTCCTCTTCAGTAAATCCACCCAGCCACACCCAGAACTGTGCTAAGCCAATTGCCTGGCCATTTCTTACTCAAACTGACACAACAGTTAACTATCACAGGGGTCAGTTGTGTAAATATACAACGAGAAAGTTGTTTGCATAATCCTCATTTATAGTCACATTTATGAACAGTTTCTTATTCTTTCATAAATTCTCTTATAAATGTCACAGCTCTTTGTAAAAGCATACAAGGCTTCTGTATTGAGGAGTCACAAACCTTGTTCAAAAATAGTTGCACACTTAATAATATTCTAGCTATGAAGAAATATACAGAAGTGTAAAAGGGTTCCATCCATTATCAAAACTAAACTGAATCTAGAGATTGAAAACATAAACCGAATCTAGAGTTTGTTATGCATAATTGTTTTCCATTATATTTTATACCAATCATTCTTTAGAGAATTCACACATGCTCATTAAGGACTTCTTTTTCTTAGATCTCCCACCAGATTTCTCTTCTCTCTCTCCAAAAGTCAGAAACAGTTGGACATGCACCATAAAAAAAAAGACTTACACATCTAAAGAGCCCCTAGGATAAACAATCTCTGGGGGAAAATGACATTATCTTGCTAACTTCCTGTTTTATAATAGAAATCTTGTTTTCATTTGAAAAATCTACTTGAATTTTTCATTGTTCCATATACATATATGTGTGATCAAGAGTTGTAATTGAGTCTATTGAGAGAGAACACATTTCATGTGGTAGTCATTTGGTTAGTTACATTGACTGATAAATAGCACTAGCAGTAAAAAACAGACTGACTTTTAGATTTGAGGGAGATTTTAAAATTTCTCTTAAGTGAGTGACTGAAAGTGGTAAGCAAAGATACCACTTTCTCTTATCACCTTGGAAGAAATCTGTCCATTAGGAAACTTGCCCAGAAGAGAACTGAATGAGTAACATGGAAACTCAATAGCTATGTTATATGAAGAAGACTTGGAGGTGAGGGGAAAAAATGGAGTGTTGCTAGTTGTGCTTAATATGCACAGCATGGCTAATCTAAATTATTGAATGGTGTTCATTTGATGGGGACATAAGCAGGAAGGACAAGGAAGAAAATTAAGCAAAACAAATTATTTTCTTGCTATTCATCTGTTGGAATATGGTCAGTGTTAACAGGTTTGTGACGAATCAAAGGAACAGTGGTCCTTGAGGCTTGTAGAGCTGAAATGAAATACGTGTAGGTAATTTAAGAGGAAAAAATATGCAGGAAACAAATTGTGACATTTAAAGCAGAAAAGTGTGAATCATGATGTCTTCTTAATCACTAATTCTAATAAATATTCATTACCTAATTATTAAAAATTTGCAAGTGTTAACATTTTCTAAAAATTCAAACTCCATTTCATTTATTTATAAATTCAGTTTCAATGAACCAGATTACAAAGAATTTACACATTGTAATGACTTCATATTAAACTTAAATATATAGTAAGATGATGGTCATGGGAGAATAATTCTAAACCTAATGTGTTTAACATAGCATTTATAACAACATATTTACATTGCAGTATATTTTTAAATATTTTATTTTATTTTATTTTATTTTATTAGTACGTGTTTGTAATTCATGCAGTTTGCGATCATTGTGGGGAGTGGTTGTATACACGTATTACGGCTTTTTTTTTTTTTCTAATCCATCTCACTTTCACTCCTCCCCCTTCCTTCTCTGGTTCCTCTACCACCTTTTATGTGCTTACTGATATTATTTGTCTTAGCTCACACTACGGCATATAATATTTACATTGACTGGCATTATTAGGATCCAGTATATAGTACAATTTTATTCCTCTCTTTTCTCCTTCCCCTTCTCCGCACACCTTGTTCTTGTTCCCCTGAACCACTAAGTTCTTGAAAGTAGGAAACTAAATATGATGAAGTTGCTACAATTGGGTATGTAAACAAGTTTTCTGTGAATGAAATTGTATAGAAGAAAGAAGAAATTCATATAGACTGTGCTGTTGTACCTCAAATTTCAAAAGTTATAGCCACATTGCATGATAACTGCTTCCTTATGATGGAAGAAACCTTAATTTTTTTGTGCAATCTTAGCAAAAAAAGAAAAGAAACTTTATATATATATGAAGTGTGTGTATATATATACACACAAATATGTAATATATATACATCTGTGCATATATAATTCATATATTACCATGTTTTGATCCATTTTGAAACATCTAACTAATTGGATGCATTACTTTCAATTCAGAAGCATTTTTTCTGTAAGCAAAAATTGTATCATTCTGTTGGATTTTCACAATTTATAATACTGAACTGTCAGGACAGACCTAGAACAAAAGCTGACAAATGATCTAGTATTTCTCAAGCTCTACAACAGTGAAATATTGTTTTAAAGGCCTAGATACCCAACAGCTGCTGTTCTCAAAACAAAACTTCTTTGCTTGACATTAAAGTGCTCTTTGTTTTGTCATGTACTGAAAACATTGATTAATGAAAACATTTAAGATTTTTAACTTCTCTTTTTTAATTCCATGAAGTATTCACAGAAGAAAAATGTATAGGCATTAAAGTATCATTTTTCAGTCAGCCAAACACAATAAATCCAGATACACTTACTAGTGAATCCTTATAAAAACATGCTGTTATACATACTGGCTTTTAAAATTTTATCAGTCAATAAATTTACAAGGATGTCTGAGATAAGTCGTTATTACATTGAGAAGAATTTTGGTCTCACAGGTATGGAAGAAATGGGTTTTAATTCTTGTATGTAGCTACTGCATTGATTTGGTTGAGTTATAATTCTTGTGTTTAGTTACTTACATTAATTTATATAGCTTGATTAGTGAATGTCATAAATACACACCTTGAATCCAATTAAAAACTTTCCTTGTAAATATTCTTACCTTCACTTAGAGTTTTTAAAACATTTGAAATAAATTGTAGATATTCTTTCAGTTATGATGGAGGTACAGCCTGATAAATCCAACATTAAATTGAAATATTCTAGAAAAAAATCATTTAATATATCTAACCTACCACACATCAGAGATTAGCAACAAACTACACTTCAGAGTATCTGCTGTTTACACTGGTTATACGCGCTGACTAGGATCACAAGAGAGTATTTTATAGTTTATCCTTAACCCTGATAATGTTCAAAATACAAAATACAAATTATAGCTTCTACTAAACCTGCACTGCTTTTGCACACTGTCAAATGAAAAAAATCATAAAATTAATCTCTGAAAGTTAAGTACATTCTGTATATAAAACATAGTCTCCTCTTAGTAATAAGTAGAAAAGAAAAAAATACCAAGTTCAAAAATTTCACTTCATCAATTAAAAACAGTATGAGTAGTGTGATAAAATAATTTTTAAAAATCTTTCATGCCATATATAAGAAATAGAAAAGAATAATATAGAAAGAATTAAGAATGCAAATACATAAACGTCAATATATATTTCTGGAGTAAATAATAATTATGGTAACTGTCATCTTGAAATATTTTGAACATTTGTATGCAAGTGATTTTCTTCCACAACTTGTGGAATGCCTATTATTCATTTTTTAAAGCAGAAAGACATGATAAATGCATAAACACAATGTAAAATCTTTATATTTTTTAACCCACCTGGTATTATTAAATGGGGCATAAATTAATATCATCACAAGTAAAATTCTTCAGTATCCAAATTTATTGCTGAAATACCTAAAATCATAAAGCCTTGCTTTAACATGATTTTTTATTTACTAAGATTATAATCCTACCTCTCACTAAATAAAAATGTAAGATTTCTTACTAATAAAATCAGAAAAATAATAATTACTCTAACTGCTTTATTTGTTCCAAGAATTAATAATTTTCAAATTTTTATATAAAAAAGACAGTAAAAACTGACAGTATTTGAATGCATTTCTATTTTTAAAAAATTTAGACAATTTATTAGTAATATCATTTTGCTGAGACACATAATACTCACACCTGCAAATCACAGTATTTCTTTTGTATTGGATTAACTAATGGGCAATTTATAACACCCAGCTGAACTGGATCAGTGTGATTCTGGGTGTGGAAGGTCCACCTGAGAATTGTTGCCAATAGCATTAAAAGAGAATTGGAGGGGAAGATGGTGTGCCGTTGATTCCCCTGGAGAAGCTTGTCCTGCAGGTTTTCCTGATGTGAATTCAGCTCTCCTCATCCTGGGAGGAGTTCAGGTCCTCACTGTCACTGAGGATGGCAGTGGTTCTTTTGGGGCAAGCTCTGGTTCTCACCTTGAGCATGTCTTTCTGGCTCCTGTGCAGATCCCTCAGCCTAATAGCACAGATCCTTAATCCCACTGGTACAGACTTTCCAGCTTCCACTTCAGACCTTTGGGGCTTCCCAGCGCAGATCCTTGATACAGAGTTGCATGAGATATTGTCCTATGCTCTGGGGATCCAGCTGGATTTGTGCAAGACATTGCCGTGGAATCCAGGCTCCAGGTAGATTCTTTAGGTCTCTAGTGCATGGACAGATCTCGTGCATTTGACTTTTTGGGTGAATATTATAAAATATTCTGATAAATTATGTGTGCTATATTAAATCTATTCCCTTGCAAACCCTGACTACGACATTATTGGAAATGAAGCAAATGAAACCTATGAATACTAAAACCAAATCCAAATATATTCAACAAGAAAAAAGAAGAAAAAAACTGGCGTAAGTATAACAAGCAATTCTAGTGGATAATTAGATTTAATTTCAGATTTTGTAACTAAGAAGACTATATATTCTGTTTGAAAATTTTCTCATGTCAAATATAACCAGAAAATTCATAATATTTTTAATGTCAATAGTTTTATAAACCAACTGCATTTTTAAAAACTGATATATTGCCATCTGGAAAATAAAAATATATGAACCCAGTTAATACATCTTCATTCCTATAACAGTAATAATAGTGTATTAATATCGATGACTACAAAGTCTCAAAAAGAGTGATTAAAATGTATTTTAAGTGCTATTTAGACTTGAATTTGATCAAAGTTTATTCAATAAACCAAAAAAAGGGAGAAAAATTAGTCAAACAACCAAAAAAAGTGGAAGTAACTTCTACTTCTTATACAAATTAAACAAGATTTCTTTAAGGTTACTATCTTGGCACTAGTTCACAAAATATGTCATTTCCACTTGGACCTAAATAGGCAAAGGTGCATTCATACTCAGGCACGGTAGTTCTAGAATCAAAGGATTAATTATAAATTAACATAATTATGCATCATTATAAGGAAAGGTAGAAATAAAAGAAGATGCAATTAAGAACAATTAGCTTTTGCTTCACTGAATACAACCTGTACAGCCACTTCGCAGGATAGTTTAGCAGTTGCTAAATCTAAATCTATTTTTACCATTTATTCAGCAATCACGTTCTTTGATATACAACCAATTGAATAGAAAAGCTATGTCTGTACAAAAGCACAGAGATGTTCTTGGCAGCTTTATTTGAATTGTCAAAATCTGAAGGCAAAAAAGGTGTCCTTCAATAGGTGAATAGATAAAGAAATATGGATGATCCATAAATTGGAATGCAATTTATTCATTTTGGCAAAAATCTAACAGATCACAGAAAGATACTCAGAAACATTACGTGAAGTTTACTAAAAGAAGGAAAAAAAAACTAATCTGTAAAGGTTACTTAATGTATGATCCTGGGATTATCATCTCAAAAAGGTGAAGCTATCAGTAAGAAGACCAGTGATTATCTGCTTTCAAAGCAAAGAAAAAAAGTCCTTCCCTTTTTTTTTTTTATTAAAATAGTGATGCTATGGTTGTAATGCAATTCTTTTCAGACAGAAAAAAGAGTAAACAAGGAATAATGTTTTCTCTTTCTTTTTTCTTTTTACAATTTTGTTGTCCTCCATTGCATGCTCATTCGCAGAAGCTGATTCATCCATTCCTCAGCTATCAATATTCAAACATTTTATTTACTTAAATCTTTTTTATTTTGTAAAGAATTTTTAAAAGATACATCTCATATTGGCCTATAGCCACCATTCTCTGTATCCCCGTAGATCTAAAAACATCTTATCTCATCTTACACGTTGTTTATGTCTGGTCTTCTGTGTGTGCAGGACTTTTGTTGAAGCATAGTATAAAAATATGAAATCATGCCTTTCCAGGTAATATGAGGAAATTATGAGACTATTACTGTGGTCTGTGATTTTGTCCACAAAATTCTTATGATGCTATCTAATCCCCAGTGGGCTGGTATTAAAAGGTAGGGTCTTTAGGAGATGACATGTTCATGAGGGTTAGAGCCCTCATTATTTGAATCAGTTCCCTTTTAAAGAAAGTTTGGGGGAAATTGCTTGCTTTTGTGTACTCATATCATGTGAGAAGATACAGCAGGAACAACCTATGATGTGTACTCCCTTAGCAAACGTCAAAACTGTTGATGTCTTGATCTTGAACTTTGTAGTCTCCAGAACTATAAGCAGTACATTTCTGTTATTTAATAGTTACTTTGCTAAAGGACTTTTATATCAGCACAAACTGTATAAAATAAAAGGACATAAAAACACCTTACAAGTTGTAGGCTAAACTACAAATGATGAATATCTAATAAGACCACCAAACTTGGATCTTTTATGGCTCCTGAACAGAAATTAATTTCATGAAAATTTCACAAAATCCCTAAGCTATCATGTAATTTTAATAGGTCACATAATTTTACTCAGTAGGAAATAGGTGAGCTAAGTAAAGTCTCAGAAAGTCTTTAAATGAGTTTTGCCCCAATGTGACATTGAAAGGGTGGGCTGCCCATTGTTTGTTTGTTTGTTTGTTTCACAAATTTCAAATAACTTTTCTGACATTTCTAATCAGAATTTATTAAAGAGCTCTCTAAGTAAACGCTATTGCTCCTTAATGTGCTTTCCATTCCTAGAAGATGTAAATTATATGTTGATTGCTTTAACACTTGATCTACTTTATATAAGTTTGATGAATTACTAAGCAAAGTAAAATGCCGGTTTCCTGTATGAATATTTTGCTCATGTGCGGCTCGTGTCGTATACTTTATTAAGGAAATGAATTGGAAATGTGCCTCTGTAAGCGTTTCCAAAGAAGATTTATCTCCTATTTTTCTTAAATGGTATACACTAGAAAATACAGTTGTAGAATCTACATAACTTCAGGTGAAAAATAAAATTCCATACACTATTAATATCTCACTTTTTCCCAAAAAGAATGAAGATACAGTAGTACCTTGGTTCACAAATTTAATTTGTTCTATGATTTTGGAAAAGATGGCCATGCTTGTATTTGTGTGGGAAAGATGGCTGTGTTCATGTTTGTCACTTGATGCAGAGTTTGTGAACAGAAACGAAATTTTTCCAAACACTTGATTGCAAACTAATTGTTTGCAAACAAAACTTTCATGAACCTATATACAGCTGTATTAAAAAATATATATTATTATAATTAATTTTTAAATGATTGTTTATATTTGAAATATATCTTCATAAAAGAAAAAATTAACATTACAATATATCTTTGCTAACTGTATTTTTGTTCCAATAATAGTTTACTCAAATTAGATTTTTATTAGTATGAGTTAAAAATCATCAGTTGTAGAATCATTGCATCGATTAATGATTGATTATCAAAGTCAGATCAAGATACTGCAAAATGAAATTCAGTTTTCATCTGGCTCATCACAAAAGGCACTATCTTTTTTTTTCATAAAAATTTCACTATTGATTAGCACCAGGGAAAACTCTAATGGCTATATCTTTATGGATAAAATAAACTCTACTCTTGAGTATATGACAATGCTGGATATTCTTAAGTATACTGTCATAGTCATGCAAACCTGTTTGATTTAAAATTAAAATTGGTCTTGAGAAAGTTCCTTGAGACTGTTCTAAAATAACATACCATTCACTTCATTGCCAGTTCTTAGATTCTACTACTTGAATAATCTCAGGACTTCATGTAAATTTATATTTTATATATCTCCATATGGAGAACTGTTTTTTTTTAAATAAGGAGATTCTATGAACTGGCAGGTAACTATTTTGAGCCATCTTCTCTAGAAAAGTAATTTTTGGATGAGATTTTGACATATACCAAGGTATACCATTTAAGCAACATTTCAAAATTTCATACAACATGAAAATAATTTTATTAGATAACCTATTTTTCTAAATAGTAAACATATTTAAAATATTGAAGGATTTTCCATTGTTCTGACAAAAAAAGTAAAATACATTGACATTCAGTTTGTTGGAATAAACAGAAACCTCTTGTTTCATCTCAGGTTTATTTATATTCAGTCATATCTTTTCTCTCAAAACATGAATCTATCTAATATTTTCATACTTTCGAGTTTCTTATCTTATGAGTTAAATTGCTATTAAGCATTAAAAAAATTGCCTATTTAGCGATTTAAATAAAAGGTCAGAGGTAAAAAAGATTTGAGTTCTAATTTCAATTATGCTGCAATTGTTAATTATATGGTTCTTAGATATATTATGCAAGACTTAACTTGATAGTTTTAAAAATACATTTAAATGTAATATATTAAAGTGAGTAATACATTATTTTTTCCAATGTATTAAAGTTGTTAGCAAATAAAGACATGGCTGGCACTCAGTTGTTTAAGTAATGATTGCTACCATTTTTAATGTAGTATAGAAGACTATAATGTAGTGTAGCAAATACATTCTATTTAATTCCAAAGAAAGATGTTCTGGAAAGCAAATAAATTTTCTTAAGTTTTGCCTGTAGCTAGTTACTTCAAAGTTGCATCACAAGCCATGTCCAGCTATGGAAAAAAATCAATAAATAAATAAAAAAAAGGAATTGTAAAGTGGATTCTAAAATCTATAGAAAATAATCATTACTCTCTTCTTCTTACTTCCAATTTGCTTTCAATTAGAACAAATTGAGAGAGAATAACTAAGGTCATTAACTATTATCTACTGGCCATTTATTGATTCAGATACTTTAGGGCAGTAGGTTGATTAAAATGATTTACATCAGAATGTATTGTCAATCAGGGGAGAGTAAACATTAATTTTGAAAACAAAACACTAGGTTTTTTCGAGAATAAAAAATTTGGAGACCTACATAATGAATAAAACAATATATAGCACTTATACTATAAAAGTACACACAAATGTGGAAAGATAAGCAGCAATTTACCCAAACTGACTGTAAAACTTAGTCATTTGAACTTGAGATGAGATGGATGAATCACACCATGGGAGGTATGATGAAAAGAATCTGTACTAAAAAGAGGGAAAGAGGCATAAGGTGATATGCAGCCCCTAAAAGATTGACAGCAGCAAAACAAGTGTGAGCAAACTTATGGAGGGTCATTAACTTAATCCCTTCTTTTCATCTGCACTGAGCCTAAAACTAATGACAAATAGCCGTCCATGCTCTAAGAGAGTGATGGTGAATCTTTTAGAGACTGAACACCCAAACCACAGCCCCAAACCCACTTTCTGCAAAGTGCCAACACTACAAGTAAACCTGAGTACTGAGGTTTTAGTTTAGGAAAAACAACACATACATTATTATCTTTTGTCTCAAAAGAAAAACACAATAACAGAGCTTCCAATGATACAAACAGCTCTTCACTAACAGGTAAAAGTTGGTATAATTTTGTACAGTTTATGTGATCTTTGCTGTTGTATATAATCTGGTAATCTGTCAAAGTTGGGCTGGGGTGAGTTGGTTCGCGCACCCAGAGAGGGTTGTGTGTCCCTAGTGGCACACGCACCATAGGTTCACCACCACTGCTCTACTGTGCTACATGAGTTGCTACATTACTCACTGTAGCAACTGAACTCTCCAAGGACATCATTTTTCAATAATTAGGATATGAGTAAACCCAGTACAAATATATAACTAGAGTGTGAAGTCCTGAAATTTTCGTGTTGTCATAGAATTGGAGAAGGGAACATCAAGAGCATGAATTGAGTGGGACTGAACTCAGTATCAACTTTAATTTTCCTGAGAAAAAATGAAAATTAAAATTAGAAAAGGGAAATTCTCCCACATTTGCTCATAAGTTTTATCTCTCCAAATGTAATTTCAAAAGTTTAGGTAATGACATTTGCATAAATGCTAGTAAAAGAGAAATTAGAGGATATTAATTTGATTTCTTTGTCTAACACAATCAAGTGATTGTTTTCACAAACGATGTGGTGAAATTTATTAATTAAAAAAACTATTCTTTCCACAATTCTCAGAAAAAGAGATGGCCCTTTGTAACTCAGATATCCAAGGTCTACGAAATCAGATGTTTACAAAAAATGCAAATTGTACTATTCAGTGGCATGTTAATTACTCCGACAGATCCCCAAGTGAAAGCCCAGGAAGGACAGGATGTTTAAAGTCAACCACAATCTGCCCTATTCTTCCTGCAACTGAGGCTCATGAAAACATTATGAAGCTTCAACATATCAAGGATCCCTTCTATTCATGTTCTAAAATATCTTCTTATGACAGTTATGTTCATTAATATTTGTAATATTATTGTGCGATATATGTATGTGTAAAGTGCATAGCTATGTACAGGGCATTAGACTCAAATAATAGAGAAGAAATAGAGAAAAGTCTTATGCATTTGTCTCCTAGCAGAGTTCTCATAATATGTGACATTTCTTATACCATTATTTGTTTTGCATAGTGAGGCCATCGGAAATCTGACTTTTAAGACTTTAGGCAGAAGAGAAGCATTTTTAAAAGACAATGAAATGCAACTCTACAGTAAACAATCTAAAAAAGCCCAAACAAGAACAGGAGGTGATTCCCACCTGGAAACTAGCACCATGTGGGGGACACTGCCACATGGTGCTGGAGACAGCCACACCCAAGCCTCTCTCCATGAGTCAGCACCATTCATAGACTGCAGAGGGAGAGAATCAGGCCTCTTCAGGAAGCAATCCCAGCTGGGAAACCATATCATCTTCATTATTTTGTTGGGTTGGGTTTAATTCTATTTTGTCTTGTTTGATTATTATATTGGGTAATACTATGTCCCCCCAAGTCCTCATATACTTTTGATTGGGCTGAGTCTAGTGTTTGTGATCAGTTTGTTGTCTAGAGCTGGGATTGGTGATGTGAGTGCTGCACCTGCCCAGGGGTGGAGCTGAGATACAGTGTAAGGGAGGTGGGTCTTCCTCTTTCTCACTTCTGCCCTCTCTCTCTCACCAGTGTGCCTTGCTGTTTGCGATCACCATGAATGGCTATCCTGCCATGCCACGCTGCCTAGGAGCCAACTAAGTACGCACTGAAACTCCCAAGAAACTGTAAGAAACCTTTCCTTCCCTAATTTTTGGCATCAGGCACTCTGTCTTGGCAATGCATGAAATGTAACTAAGACAATTATGTTAAATCTGATGCCATGAGCAGATATTTGAAAGATAGCATGACATATTATAGTAGATGTTTTGGATTTACTATTGGCTTGTTCTGAAGTCCTTTACTGCACTCATTGTTTTGTTTTAATTGTTTCTATTCTATCCTGTTCTGCTCAATTTTTACTGTGTCTGAAGGTAACTGCAGCTACTTGAAGACAACAAAAGGCATTATCATAACTATTGTTGTTTTCATAAGGTTTTGAAGTCCTGTATCACTTATACTTATTTATTTTGATTGGTTTTATTCTGTTTTATTTTTCCTTGGTTTTATCCTCATTAAAATAAAAAATGAATTAAAAAATAAAAAAGGAGACCAAACAAACAGAAAACCAACACACAAAATTAGATAAAAACAGAAAAGAAAACTCACATGACAAATAAAAATATCTGAAATACAACACCAAACATGGAATGTATGATCTATCATTTCAACATGAATCTAGAAAACTTCAACTGCATAAGTAATTTTTTCTAAGAGCTATTGTTCAGTGAAAAGACAAAAAGAGTTTATAAGAGGATATTGTGTAGTATCACTTTTGGTGTCCTTGCATGTATGTAGGGTTACAGGTGTGTGATCTTAAAAAGTTACACCCAAGGCTGACTGTGTGGTTTTGCCTCCAAACTAATAGAACTAGAAGATTGGTGTGATAGAAGAGATCTTGAATAAATCGTCTTCATACATAAACTTTTATTTTGTAACTTGGTTTTATACCATGCATGCACAAAAAGAAAAGAAGGTGCATAAACACAAAAGCCCTTAAGCAAGTAAGCAAAGTTTAATGAAAGCAAACCGTATCAAGCAGAGCCATCAGCATTTATTTTGGGCTGAAAAAATATGTACCATTAAAATGATTCTACCATTCAGCCCCAGACCATATAAATGTGGCAACCCACTGCTAAAAAATAAATTAAGGCACAATAAAATTTTAAAGAATTTAGTTGAGTAAACAAATATTCATGCATAAAGCAGTCCCAAACTGGAAGTAGGTTGAAGTCTACTGCAGAAAACAGAGAAAACAGAACTCTTTCCAGGACTAACAAAAACCTAATGGGAAGAAAATACTTGGTTACAGACATACAGTTGCCTTATTTTCATCAAACACGGTGGAAATTCCTTTGGTGTACAACTATGAATTAGTTTTTCTGATTACTTGACCATTCATTCAGTATAATCCAATGTAGGCATTTGTAAGAAATAGCTCAAGATGATTTTCCCTTATGTTAGCAAATAAAGCAAAATCGAGATCACTTAAGTGGTCTCTCTGGCCCTGTGTACTCACAGATTTTGCAGGTCAGGTTTCCCTTTTAGTGTACCAAACACTACTTGCACCAGAATTTCATTTTCTTTATCTGCACATTGGGCACTGAATGGCATCAAAATAAGCCACCCAAAATCATGTAATTTTAGCATAAGGATTTTTTTGAGGAAAAGGCACTCAAAAAACAAGGAGAGAAGAAGAGCAGTGGCAAGAGAAGGACTGTAACATTCACCTGCTCCTTCCTGACAGTGGGAGATAAGACCCCCCCACAAGAAGTATGAAGGAAAGTAACACTCTTATCAAGGAGAGGAAGTTGAGTCTGAGAAAGTTCTGCATAAACAGACCTTGCAAAATTATTCTTATCATGCTTTAGCCTTCCCCTATAGTTTAGTTGCTGAATTAGCATAGACTGGCCGAAAAAATAAACATTCCTCACAGTTCTGAAGGTCAGCAAGTCAAAAATCAAGGAGACTAAACCCAGGGGCATTCTCCCACTGAGCAACATTCCTATATCCTCTACTTTTTATTAAGATACTGGGTCTCCCTAAGCTGCCCAAGTTGAACTGGGACTTTCCATTCTCCTGCCTTCGCTTCCTGAATCTCTGGGGTTATAGGAGCAAGTCTGAATTTCCACTATTCAGATGAAGCTATCTCGGCTGTAAGGGAAGCCCCATCCTCATGACCTCTGTTGCTTCCCAAAATCTAAATATCATTGACATGTGAATTTGAGGAGTAAGTTCCCAATGCATAAAGTTTTGGGGAATGTTTTCAAATTATAGAAGTTGAAAACACTACAATAATTTAGGTTTCACCATTTTTTTGTCTTCAATTTCTAGTGAAGATTCCAGTGTTTTGTAAAGTTAATATTAAGTACACTTGTATGCTTCTGTCCACTTAATCTATTTTACACCAGACCCAAGAAAAAATCTCAAGAGGGCAAAGATAAAGTTATTTTTTCTACACTGCACAAGAAAACATAAATCAAAATGTGTGGAAAATTTTTAAAAAGTTAATCTTTGAAAAAAAAGTTAATCTTTTAAAGGTACTTCTATAACGTAGAGTCTTGGCCAAAATTAGTTTTGTCATATTCCTTGTATTTAAACAATTAAAAACTGGCAAAGATGTCTTACTAAATAATAAAGTAGACAACAACATAAATAAAAGTACCAGAGCTAATTAGTCATTCAAAGGAATTCTTTTTGTATTTTTGACAAAAAGCTAATTTCAGATATTTACCATCATAAGGGAGAATTTAGAAAAATGTATTATGGTAAATTTATGTGAGCCATAAAATGGTATCTATAACTAGAAGTTATGTAAGCTGATCAATATTATAATTTTACATTATTTTCTTAACAATTTATTTTAATAATATTTTAGGCAGTTGTACCCAAAAGACAGCACACAAAGTGACCATGCATTAGTTAAATAAATCGATTTTAATCTTCAATTTAGCTCACCATATCTCAGAAACTATCTCTTTTCTCTTAGCTTATTAGTTCATGAGTACACTACATAATGTTTCCATTCCTCTTGGGAAAGTGGTACATGTATATAACACATCTTACATTCTTTTTCAAGCCCCTTTCTGTTCCCTCCCTCTCCCCTCTTTGTTACACACTTACAATGAAACACAGCCTTCCTTCCTACTTCAGACACAAGACGGAAATAATGTATAGCAAGGTTTATATGAGAATGACTTGTGTACTATATAACTGCTAACTACTTTAACCAATTTTCTGAGAATGAGATCAGTAACAATAGGATTATAGAAAGCTTATTTTTAAACAATTTGGAATTGAAGTAAGAAAATTACCAGTAGCTTTGTTTACTGCAGTTTCTTCTTAATCCAATATTCTTATATGATTTCAACTTTAGCCTCGTTTTAATTGAATTAACTCAGGTAGAAAGAACTTTAAGCAATATGCTTAACGGGCTATAATAAATCCGACTTGAAATAAGGAACTTATAATGTTTCACTTAACTAAAAGTTCAAGGTTCAGTCCTTAAAACAGTAAACTATTATGTTTCACATTACAAAATATATTTAACACGTTAAATATTGGGCAATCTTGTAGTATTCTTTTCTGTTAATATAGAATAGGACAAAAATCTAATTCAAACTTTAGATATATGAGAGCATTTACATAATTAACTTCAATAAATTAAAAATTATTAAGAATACATATGTTTTAAAAGGGCACTATTAATTCTACACGTTGCAAATTCAATATTTTCTAAGTTTATGCATAATTCATTTATGTAAATGAGATGTGTGTGCTAATAGACCAAATTTTTTTATTTAAATATATGATTAGTGAATGATAATGTGGCTCTCATTATTTTAATGCATTAGTTTCTAAACATAGTGAAATAATTTTCTTTAAATTATAATTCAAAACTGAATATGGATTGGGTCATTTTTTGCATTATATTATTATCTAAAGTTTAATGAGTTATGTAGAAAAGATTAGTACTTCCTTTACAAAACAAATGGAGTTTTGGTCTAAAGAAAAATCACATAGTAATCTCATTTGTATTGTATTTATCTTTGATAAGACAGAAGCCATTTACAATATGTCTTAATTTTTATCAGTCATTGACTTATTTTTTAGGTCTTCTAAGACGAGTTTGATTTAAGCAGCCAACTTGCTGAATGTAATGAAAATTTGCCCTAAAAATTTAATAATTCAACAAGCCATGCAGATTCATTCTTTAAACAAATTTCATTGAAAACAATAGCTTTTATGCTACTAAAGAGGCAATGCAGCATCTAATAAAATTGCTATTAAGGCTGAATTTTGAATATCTTACAATTTCAATTATATTGCTCTAAACAGAGAAAATAATACTTGAAACATTTAATCAATAACTCTTTGTACATTTATATGCATGAGTAAATTAATAAACACTAAAATGCTGTAGAATCATTCTAGGAAATGATATGTAATCTTATGATTAAATGATGTGGAACTGCCTGCCAAATCCTGTGTCTTTGCCTCCTTCCTGGATGAATGAACTCAGTTCCCTCATTTCCATTTCTTCTGGTAGAGTATGGCAAAGAAACTGAGTCACAGTTTCAGGAAGTTCCTAAACAAAATATAGTAGTGAACTGCTTTCATAAGCATGTAATACAGACTAGTCATTCAAAAGGAAGGATAAAACATTTCCAAACTTTGATATGAATATTCTTGTCCTGTAGTAAAATATAAAAGAATGGAGATTTTATATAATTTTTATACAAAATATGAAAGTAAACAATAAGTGAAAAAATTGTAATATCTTACTTACATTTTCCTTGGTGCCTGAGATGGAGCAGTCAATGACCCAGGGGAAGAAATTTTTCAAGAGAGAAGAAGGAAGATATTACTATCAAGCATTGTTAAAAGGCAAATAAGTTGCATTCTGAAATTGGATTTTGTAACATGGGAGTAATGTGTTACTTTGATCGTGGAAGCTTCAGTGAATTAATGACAAAGCCATGGCCAAAGGTTTTGTAAAGAAAATGAGAGGAGAGGGATTTAAGACAGTGAGTGGAAAACGTTAGGCAGAAAGTTAGACATTAGCAGGTCAAGAGATACGATGCCAGGCACTGCACAAAAAAGCAAAGAAGCATTTTCCTTTCCATTGTCCTTCATTTTCTTAATCGTCAGCTATGGATAAAATTCAAACAATCTTATGACTTCAAACTTTAGTTCAAGAGAATGTAACCTTCTCTGGACATGCTCATAGGATCCAGAAGCCAAACAAAGTCCAGACAGACCATGGGGTGTGTATTAGTTACTTTTCTCTCATTGCCAAGGCAAAATCCCTGATGCCCAAAATGAGGGAAGGAAAGGTTTATTTCTTACAGTTTCTTAGGAGTTTCAGTCCATACTTAGTCGGCTCCAAGGCAGCATGGTGTGGCAGTGCTGCCATTCATGGCAGCCCACGCAAACAGCCTGGCGTGCTGGCAAGAGAGCTAGAGCGTGTGCAAGAGAGGGCGGAAGCAAGGAAGGGGAAGACCTGCCTCCTTTGCACTGTATATTGGCTCCATCCCTGGGTGGGTGCAGCACTCACATCATCAGTCCCAGCACTACACAACAAACAGATCACAAGCAAGCTCCAGACTCAGCCCCATCAAAAGTATATGAGGACTTGGGGGTACATAGTATATCACCCAATACAGTGTGAGAGTTAAGAAAAACTTCAAGAAACAATCCACTCCAAATAAATGAGAAGCTTCCTCCCTCTAAGGTTGGTCAAAATATCCACATTTAACTTGTAAAAGAACTGTGACCTCATAGAAGGAGAGAATATTTCTTAAAGACCCATTGAGTCATATAAATGTATCCAAGCCTTAATTTATTGCAGCTGCCAACTTGGCACTTGTCCCTTTATGTTAGAAGGTAGAGTCTTTATCACTCTGCAGATCTATCACTTTTTCTATTCTGAAATTTTCTGTGGAAGACAAAAAGCTCTGAGGAGCTTCAGCAGTTCCTCCCAGTAGGACCTTGTGCTGTTGACTTCCTGGTGACAGAAAGCACACACGAGCAAGCACAAGCACACACACACACACACACACACACACACACACACACGTTTCTAAAGGAAATGAAAGAAACCAATCATAACTAGAAGGAAAGTAAGGCCTGGAAAGTTTTGCTAAAATAGGAGAAATAAATGATATTTTTATATAGTGCTAATGGAGAAATCTGGGAAGAGATGGAATCTTCAGAACCTGGTATGTCTATTGCTTTCATTTGTGATACATGCTATTTCTTGACTGGGGTTCCCTTGTTCCTATCAAGCCAGAAGTCTTGAAAGCTCAAAGGGCCTGAACTCTCCCAGGGCAGCTGTCAGGATATAAAATTATTGAAGGTTTCACTGCCCTCCAGAGCCTGAGTCAGGCTAGGGAATTCAGGAACTTGGATGTATGGACTGCACATGGCTCTTCTCTGTAAAGTCAGTCAGAATGGAATATGTCTCAAAAAGAGATCCAGTTTTTATTCATCCATGGTTTCTATACAGAGACATCTTTACAAACTAAAATTGTTCTGTGTAACCACTCATTCCGACCCTCTGCTTTGCTGCACAGGGTTTTGATTGAACTCCTTCCTTCAGTGGGCTTAGCTTGTGTTCAGGGCTAGGAGGCAGCAGGAGAAGCACAGATAAAATGCACACATTTTTCCGTGCCCTTCGGGGAAGCGACTCTGCACTTCATACTACACAGTGCATAGACTGCTAAGAGCAGTGACTTCGATTCCTCTTTCCCTGGCTTTTTCCTTCTCAGTTGCCTCTGTTTGCTGTTCTGCTACCTATGCCCACCTCTCATATGAAGTACCTGCGCTCACAGCTTTTCTCCTAACTCAATTTTGCGAAGCATCTGAAATGGCCTGGATCTCAGGACTTTAGTTCCAACATTACTTACAATGACAGCAAACAAAACCAACATTTAAAACAGTGCAGCAATAGTTAAAAACCAGGATACAGCAGGGTTAAATATTATGTAGTCATTAACATAGTTTTTCAAGAAAGTATATTCACATTAAGTGAAATCAAGAAATGTACTTGTTGTTGGGTTTATTTTATTAATTTCTTTTTTATCACAAGTAGTTTTTAAATCATTTATGCCATCTTTATAAACACATGCTAATTATAAAGATAAGTACTGTCAACACAGCATAATATGCAAAAAGAAAGTCTTGTATTCTTTTCCTTGCCAACAGAAAAATTTCACAAATGTTTGGGTTTTACTTAGTTTCAAAGCTAAGGCAAAAAGAATAAATATATTTATAGAATGTGGTAAACAATATGGAGGAAAAAACCCTCAAATAATTTTAAAATTCTTACTCATTTTCGTTGATCTAAGCATATTTGTATTCTATCATGATTAAAACAAAATATGTTAGTGAAGATATTCCAAATATTTATGAAAGTTTATAATATGACTGTCCTCATATAGTCTTTTATATGATTTAGTTGTTCAAACAGGCATCATATTTACTTAATTACACTAATTTTTTTTTACTTTTTTATCTTTACTTGGATTCTAGTTTAAAAACCATCTATGTATCTAAGTCATTTATACTGCTTCCTTCCACATTTACTATTTAGCCCTCATCTATGCCATACATCAAGTTAAAAGTTTTATGAGAGTTTTAGTGCATTACTAAAACTATGACATATTAATAAAAATTACAGCATCATACTATATAAATGTGTAATCACCTATCAACAAGTTTATAGTTTAACCTAACAAACTAGACAGTTTGTTAGGATGATAACTCAAGTATATAAAATCCCTAACTGAAAATAATGAACTACAAGCCACAGTAAATAGTAGATTACAGACGGTTATTTAATTATTTTATTTCAGTCTCCAATAAGTTGCTTTCAAAGAAGAATAAGAACATTCTGATAGTGTATATCTTTATTGGGTGTTTGGATTTGACTTAATAGTGTCTGAGATTTAATAGATACATTATTCATTTACGACTACAATGACCCCTTTCATAAAATTCATATTAAATTCATGGAGATTTAGAATTTCTATGTTTTCCTATAAACTTTAGCTCTGTGTATATATACCATATAAAACATAATTCTCAATTAGCAAAACAATGAAAGATGTTTGATGTCAGTAATAAACAACTTTACTATAGGATTTCATTAAATAATGTAATTCATAAATATTTTGTTGTCGCTCTTTTATTCTGCAATCATTTAGTCAGCAACCCTGTAAAATGTAGGCACAATTCTGGATCTAAATTACAGCAGAGAACACAACAGGCCAAAGTTATTGTCCTCAGTTTAGTAAGAAGATATCCTCTATAAAGGAGAATTAAAAAATTTTTTTGTGTGTGAGAGGGGAGGAGAGAGAGAGAGAGATTAGTGCTATGTAGGAAAGTTAGGTAAGGAAAGGGGATGGTACTGGAGGGTAGAATCATAATTTTAAATAAAGTGGGAAAGGACACTGCTACACAGTGAAATGAGTAAATGTTTTATACGAAGGAGAAAGGAATAGGAAAGATTGTTTCAAAGGTAGTCAGAAAGTTGTGAGGTGCAGTTATTTGGAGTTTTGAGGATTAACAGTGAGCCACTTGATTTAAAGCAATGGAGAGAGGAGGGAAATACATGAGTTCGAAGACACAATGACAGAGTGTTGGATTCTGTAGAAAAAGGCAAGAGCTGACCTGACCTGTTTCCCCAGTTGTTACTCCATCAGAGAAGTTGATTCATAGGATCATCCTTTGCATTTCTAAAATAAGGGATTCTCCATTAGTTAAGGACTACATTCTTCATGAAGATTCAAGTCTCTTGTTTAAACTAGATGAACCAAGTAACTAGGAGTTTACAGCGCAGTGAATATCCCTGACCAATGTCGGTGGTTATAATTGCTCTAAAGTTCTTGATTGAAACCATTTGTCACAATATGGAAATTGGGCATGTCTTTCTATGCAAAAGTTTAAACCATTATTAAATTTAGTGCATTTATAAAATTCCAACTTAATCCCATTTAACAGAATCAAGAAAAACTTTTACTGAAATTATTAGTTTTGATGATTGCAACCTGAAAACTACCACAAATTATAAATTTGTTAAACCATGTTTACATATTTCAGAGGCTAGCAAGAGTATATATATAGCATAGTATGTTAAAAACAGGGAGGAAGGGACTTAACTAGCACATAAGAATTCATTTCATTTGTTAATTATTATTTATTAGCATTTATGTTACTATTTGTAAATATAATGAAATTTAAATAAAACTATATAGTATCTGCTGCATGTAAGCATTGCACAAAGCACTTCATTCTTTGTTATCTCATTTTTGACTATTAAAAATAAATTCCTAAATGTTTATTTTTTATTTTGTAACAAGTTTAGATTTACAAAACAAGTCTAAGGATAGTATAAAGAATTTCTGAATGTTCCACCCCGTTTTTCCATATTAATAACATCATATTTATTTCTTTACATTTTCCCAATTTTCCCTATGTCCTTTTCTGTTCTAGAATCCTATCTGCAATGGCATACTGAAGTACCTTCTCAGGTGTTTTTGCCACCTTCTCAGACTTCTGTTACTTTTAATAACCTTAAATGTTTTGAGGAGTATTGGTCAAATGATTTGTGGATTATCCCTGATATTTTTGTGTGGAATTTGTCCAATTTTTTAAGACAAAAATGAGAGCAATGAGTCTTGGGACCACAAAGTAAAGTATTGTGATCACATTATATCAACTGAGAAACTAATACAACTGAGCTCAAAAAATGTATGATAGTGTCTTTACCTTCAGTGCCTCAGAATATGATTTATTTTGGAAATAGTTATTGCAGATGGGCTCACTTTGGTTCAAAGTGATCATATTGGAATAGTGTGGGTGCTTCAAATGTGACTGGCACTTTTTAAAAGAAAGCAGAAAGAGGGAAAGTGCCATTTCATAACAAAAGAAAATGTGTAAGTGTTGAGGCTGTAAGTCAGAAACACCAAGGATTAACTGCAACAGTAGAAACTAAAAGAAAAATATAGAACAGATTCTACTCCAGCATTTTGGAGAGAGCCTGGCCCTGCCGTTTTTACTTTTGCCATTTCAGAATTTTAAGGTAATACGTTTCTGTGATTTGAGCCTCCTAGGATACAGTATGGTGATTTGCAACATGAGCCCTAAAAAATTAACAGAGGGATGTACCACACACATGGCTTTTGACTATTGACATTAACCTTCATCTATGGTCTCAAGTCAAAGTTATTTCACTGTAAGTTACCCCTTCGTCCCCTTTGATAATATGCTTTTTCATAGGTAATAACTATGCATAATGCACAATACACACCAAGGAAATGTGCACTCGTGGTCCTCCTTTTTGATGGGAGATAGCCTATGTAAATTATTTCAAATTCCCATGGAAGATTTCCATTATCTTCCATTAATTTATTGATTTATGGTATTATGGACTTGTGGAAATTAGTTTTATACTGTTATGATCCAATAATAAGTTAAATTTTGATGATTTTAGGTTTGGTCATTAGATCATATCCTCTCTCTCTTTTTCATTCCCTCCTATGATTTACATGACTTTTTTATATGAAATTTCTATTATAACTAAACTATCTGCATTTTTCCCAATCTTCAAACTTCAACAAACTGAATTTTTACAGGTCTTCACATGCCTCATGTTTCCCTAGTTATGTATACTTGTTCATACTGAATCCACCATCCAATCCAGTCTCTTGCCCATAGCCAAAGGTCTGGATTACCCTCATATATGACATTCAAGAAGAAATGGACTAAGCTTAATAAACTTCACACTGTCCTTGTTAAAAGCACTTTCTTTGTTCTCTAAACCACCTGATAGTTAAGTGTTCCCTTTTTAACACATCACTCTTGATCTTATATCATAGTTATTCATAGATATAAGATTATTGAAAGCAGGATATGTATCTTAGCACATTTAAAATCCTCCATAACACCTAGCACTGCATCCTCCATACTTAGCTTTGTATTTATCATGGATTCATGTGGAATAAGTTAACAAAAATAATTATTTTAATTTGGTGCCAAGTTGACAAAATTTACAATTTTTTCACTTAAATCCAATTACATAATAATTTATCTCTTTCATATCCAACTTTCCATCTTCCACAAGTCATTTATTGGTGCTTTTATGAGACCAACTAATCTGTAAAATTAGACGATATTTTAGCCTGTCTCTTTCTTCCTATTATTCACAGAATTTTCCTACATCTGAAGTGCTTGTTTTACTTTGTATATCATCATATCATTAATTCAAATGTAAATGTTAAGTTAATCTTTCATAATCGTTCCTTTTCAGAGTGAGCAGAAGGAAGAATCTTTCCAAGCACTTAGAGTTTAAGAAGAAAGCTTTAAATCTAGGGAAATACTTACAAATGAAAGTGATAGTTTTATACATATGCCCATCCACTAAATCACACAGTGGCATTTTTAAACTTTGGGAGAATATTTGATTTGTTCCTAAGAAATTACCTAAAAACTAGTACATAGCATAGGGCACTGACAAGATGAAGAAACAACTTAACAGCTAAAACTAAAATGGAAAAAACCCTAGCATTAAAATGTCTTTTAAGGAAATAAATAGCAGGAATACAGTAGAGATATATCTTTAGCATGATTCATGTGACTATTTCTGATTTTTCCCAAGATTAATCAACATTTCCTCATATTTGTTTCTTCTATCAGATTAAGTATTTTTCAAGAAGCATGTTTTCAAAGACTATGCTTAATAGTCAAGGATGCTTTTGACAAAGGCAAACAGACACTGCTATGAAGAAAAAACATCCTGATATGTCACATATCCAACAAAGTATTCACTGAGCACCAAATGATAGCTGCTTTCTACAAAATCTGGATATAGTCCTATTGAATTCTTGCCACACTCTAATTTTGTGAGCCTCCTAACAGAATGGGAAGAAAATTTAAAAAGTTTTTATTAACTTTTTAGAATTTAAATTATAATCTTAAGAAGCAAAATAAGGTAGGATAATATGGAAGGGTGTAAATAAAAAAGGCCAGGGTGTGTGTGTGTGTGTGTGTGTGTATGTGCAAAACTAACAAGATTAAGAAAGCCTTCTATGATATATGTTCCACTTGACCAGGAAATTTTAGTGAAGTGAAGGAGTGAGCTACATGGATTTCTAATTTTGGTTCTGTCCTTTTTTACTACAAAGTTTTCAGACTGAAAATAGCATATTACCTTAAAAAAGGGAAAGAATTTTAGTAAGGTATGGCCTTGAGTTATTTCAAGTCTATTTTGCATACCCTGTATACTTTATAGTTTAACCCAGAACTTTGTATCTCCTACATCAACATGCACACTGGAGTAAGATATATAGAATATTTTAAGTTTTTGTGGTTAGAATCTCAGTTTTTACATTTAGTTCCTATTGATGTCAGTTAAGATCCACTTCAGCCCATAGTAACACTGGACAGTTATTTCTGTAGTTAAAATACAGAAATTTAACCTTAAAACTCTTATTCTAAGGAAGCATTTTGTTCGCATATCACACCAATTTAATATGAAAATTGATAACAATATACAAATTATGTAGACACTTTATAACTGAAAGATGTTGTACTTAATTGTACTACTTGGCTTGAATATCACAATAAATGTTTATGGTGTTAGATTCTTTTTATTTTTAGTTTGCTTACTTTTTTTTACATGGTAGTACCCAAAATGATAGTGTTTACAAAATTAAAAAATGATAGGAAAAGCCCCTATTATAAAGGACAAAAAATGAACAGACAAACAAACATAAAAACTATAAAATGTCCAAGATACTTGTTTAATTATTTTTCCATTATATTGTGTGTGTTATTTTAAAAAAAAAAAAACTATAACTAGACAGAAGTTTCATCTTGAATTTGTCAAAATGTGTTCTCTTAGAAGGCATTTTACTTCATCATTGTCAAGAATTACGATATTGAATCCCAGCAATCTGGGAAGCTGAGGCAATAATATTGTAGGTTTGAGTCTACCACTGGTGACCTAACAACTTAGCAATACCCTGTCTCAAGTGAAAAACAAACAAACAAACAAACAAAAAAAGAAGTTGAGACTGGGGATATAGCTCAAAGAAAAGGCCCTTGGTTCAATCCCCAGTACTACAAAAATAAAACAGAATTACGGCTAAACATTTAAGTTAAAATTCAATTTATGTTACCAATACCAACAAGGTAAGTGTGATGATTATCAGTAGACAAGATCATTCTGACACTATGAATCCACTCTGAAATAGACAAGGAGAGCACTAGAATAATTCATTCCCATTGAATACATAAGCTAGTTCTTAAATTCAGAGACAAGAGTGTGACTAGTCTTCTTCTTCTTCTTTTTTTTTTTTTTTTTGATTACTGCTAGCTGCATTTAATGCTTTTAGGAAGTCTAGTATGATATGCTTGGTTTGCTGTGTAAATTTCCCAATAGTCATGGTCATTCATGCTGTTCACAACAGCCCAATACAACTTTTATACAGAGCGAATACTGGTGTCGGATTGGGTCTCCTCTGCTGTTGTTTGCAACACACGCTGTGTTATGCTGAGCAGGAGTCATCTTGTTTCTCTCTTTTGTAAGTGGAAAGGGAATCTTAAGAAAGAAGGCGGGGGAAGAAACAGAGGAACTAAATAAAAAGAATTAAGATATATTGTGTGCATGCACCCACTATGCACAATGATTGTAAGCAATATGTGCCACTAACTTGTACTAATAAATCAATTTAAAAATAATTTTTCAATGGCCCCATTGCAGTGAGACCACACTGTTCTTTAGTGAAGAGCATCACATACTCGCAGTGTGGAAGTCTGGCTAGTGCTCAGCCCTGCAGGCTTCCTATTACATCTCTAGACTCACTTAACTTTTCTCCTGGATTTGAGCATTAGCTTCAGTAATTTCTACCTGAAAGACCCTTAAACACAGATGCACTCTTTTCTTTCATGGTTCACACGGGAAAATTCCATAAAGTTAACCTCCAGATCACACCAGGGTGGGGAAAGTGATTAAGAGGAAATACAATAAGGTCAGTTTGCCCCTGAAAGAACATGTGTATTTAAAAACAATGTATTTGCTAAACCAACTTCTTTGTATAGTTCACAGTCAGTTACAGAATGAACTTGTTCTAGATTTAGCCAAGAGTAACAGGTGTCTGTACTAATCAGGATGTGGCTTTTGCTTTAAATTCTGCCTGCTGTAAAGATTTCTGACATCTTCCTATGTGTGAAACTGTCAGTTTGCCGCCAAACTCGGCTAATAAAGTCTCCTCTAAATTCACAATTGGCTGCTTGGTTTCCTATGCTGGTTTTAAACCCATAATATTTGGGGGCTCGTCCGGGATAAAAATCTTTAAAAATGTTTAAAAATAATAGGAACCAAGTCTCTTTGAGACATTTAGGCCTCAGGACACTCACCAAGAGATGTTCCTTGGCCCTGAGGAACTTTTTGTTTCAAAGCAAAACTAAAAAACTGGACACAGATTTGGATTGGATCAAGCTGTCAGGATTCTCAACAGTAAGACTGTTTCTGTTCAGTGGGGCATCCCTCGGGAGTCTTTGGAGGAGTTGGATGCAACATTATCTCCAAGACTCCACCCCAGACCATGACAATGGCTGGTGGTATCAGGTTCTGTCAGTCTGGTTGCCTGTCTTGTCTTGTCTGTCATTGTCTTCTGTGTCATAGGTCAATCCACTCGTGCAATGTCACCGCTTTTACAATGTACCCTTAACCATTTTCAGGACTGTCAAGCAACGAGCCTCCAGTTATGAAATTTTGGACCATTTGTGAACCGGATTTCAGATATTAATTGGGCCCCAGAGGGCTCCTTTAACTTGTCTTTGTTTCAACAGGTCCTCCTGGTTATTTTGGGAATGTCTGGACACCCTGATCAGGTCACCTATATTTAGACATGGATCGATTTGGTCTTGGACCCCCTAAAATGGGTCAAATCAGGACCCCAGCATGGGCCCTGCTCACAGATTTTCACTGTTGTGGGACCTCCAAAACACAAGATTCACCTGAGTCCCGAGGCCCCTCCCATCCTTATCCAAACTTCTGATCCCTCACCTCCTCTGGGGTTAATGCCCTGGCTCCTGTCTTACCCCTGAGGGAAAGCCCCCGAGCAGGAAGGAGCCCAGGCCCCTTTATGATCTATGTTCCTTTCTCAACCAGTGATTTGTATATATTTTCATCTTGAATAAATGGCCAGTGACAGAGTTTAACCTTGTTTCTTCCTCTCTTAGTTTTATTCTCCCCTACAGATCCTCTTTCTGTTTTAGAATGAGCATGGGTCTATATAAGACTAGATGTTGTAAGAAAATCTTTCTGAATTTAAAGTAGTGTAGTCTAATTAAAGTAAAATTTTTAAATTGACTAAGCTGTAATCTGGCGTAAAAACCTACCATCCAGACATGGTCAGATAAAATGGTACAAAGCTAGCCACTGCCTTTTCTAAAAGATTTTTCATGCTACTAGTTATGAAAGTAAAATACAAAGCCATATGGAAGCAGATGTTAGAATCTTAGGCTTCTTATTTGTTCATGCCATGGGTATTTGTTTTGGACTTGAAATCTGTACTTTAAAAATGGCCTTTGAAAAACAAATAATTCACAGTGTGAATTTTTTCTTGTTGTCTGCATCACAAGAATTTTACCTTTCCAGGTTTGAAAAATCTACATGTTTATTTGAATGTAAATCACTGTTCTTAGGACCTAAATTTTTTCTTTAAAAATATTCAGGATCTATGTATGTATCTTTTTAGCTTTCTGCACACAGTGTTTCTAAAAGAACTTTCTTTCTATTCATGGCATATTTTCAAACAATTCAGAGCAGCTTTCTCCTCAATATAATTTAGCATAATTTTTTTCTGCATCCAATAGGACAACCTGAATACTTTCTGTGTGCATATGGCAATGATAAGACCATAAAGAGATATATAGAAAATTAAATGGAAATATTTTATATATTTCAGGTAGTTTGGATTAATATTACCCTATTGTGACTTTTGTTTCCGATTATACTATTAGTCAGATTTACACAACTGGGTTTTGAAAGGACAGTACATGTTTCTCCAGTGACAGGGTTAAATAGTTGCCATTAGGAGTGCAGCCTGGTGTTTCATGAGAACTACACATATGTTAATGGAAACCTCTCTTAGAAGACAGGGACACCATATCAGGAAATATTCAGAACCTAACATATCTTCTGAGGTAACTGAGTAACTAGATTATTGAGTTGCTGCTCTCTGGACCTATTATTAAAGGGTGAAGATTTGTCTATATAATGGAATGTATCCTAAGTGAGGTGTATATATTTAAGGAATTTTAATTCACACATATATATTGTTACCTGATACATGTATAGTGCATTCATTGGCCATGTATGGCAACTATCCAAAATCATTTTCCAATCATCTATTAGAAATTTCTCAATAATGAAACTGGAAGCTGCAGAAACCCTCTTTCTCCCAAAACCCTCAAGGATTAATTTCCCTCCTTGAGTTTATCTTCAACACTCATTGGGCCACCTGGGTTGACTGCCAACAACTTCTCCAGATACTTTTCACTTCTGAGGAACGTGAGCGCATCCAGAGTCTGGGTTTAAAGCTCGCCCTGGGACCTGATGGTCATTCAAGCACTGACCTGGCCTGACTAGATTTGGGTTTTCCCTCTGTTTGCCCCACGTGGGAACTCAACAAGAATAGGGGTAAGGAGGCTCTTGAACTGTATCGCTGGACTCTCTTGGGTGTTTTAAAGGCAGCCGCCTGAAAGCCTACAAATTTGTCTAAGGTAACAGGTAATTCGGGATCCTGACGAGGCTCCATCAGCTTTCCTGGAGCACCTCCTAGAGGCCTATCACATTTATACCCCTATTGACCCAGAGGCATCTGAAAACAGATGCATCTTAAATATTGCATTTGTTTCCCAGTCAGCCCCAGATATTAGGAAGAAACCTCAGAAGCTGGAGGGATTTAAAGAAAAGGCATTATCAGAGTCAATGGGGGTTGCTCAAAAGGTTTATATTGTAAGAAAGAGGGCCATTGGAGATAACATGCCAAGTCAGAGAGTCCTAGGAGTCCTTGGTTATTGCTGGCTATGGATTCTTGGAATTGCTGAACTAGCCCAGCTGCTCTATGCCTCCACGGGAGGGAACCCAGCAGAAGGGCTAATACGGACTGAAACAGAAGAACAGTTAAAATTGGCCCTTACTACAGCTCCTGCTTTGGCTTTGCCAGACCTAACCAAGCCTTTCTAACTCCATGTGGCTGAGAGTTGAGGTATCACCAAAGGGGTCATAAATCAGTACCTGGGCTCCTGGAAGAGACCCATGGCCTATCTCTCAAAGCGGTTGGATCCCATCACTGCTGGTTGGCCAAACTGCCTGAGGGCCATAACTGCTACTGCCCTGTCAGTTAAGGAGGCCACAAAACTGATGCTTGGACAAAGCTTCAGATTGTGGCTCCCCATACAGTAGAGGCCCTATTAAAGAGTCCCCCCAACTGATGGCTCTCACATGCCAGAATCATCCAGTGCCAGGCACTGCTACTGAACCCGGGCTGAATTAATTTCCTGTCTACCATGGCATTAAATCCTGCCACCCTCCTGCCAGATGAAGACCCAGTGCTACCCCTCCATGATTGCTTAGATGTTGTAGATTCCACTTCTGGCTTAAGAGTGGACCTGACAGATGTACCAGTTGCCAACCCAGAGGCCACTCTCTTTACTGATGGGTGCAGCTATCTCCATGAAGGTACCAGAGTGGCTGGAGTCACTGTGACCACAGAGACTGAGGTAATATGGGCCCAAGCCTTGGGATTGGGAGTCTCAGGACAAAAGGCAGAACTAATGGCCCTAACCCAGGCCCTAAGATGGGGAAAAGATAAGATCATAAACGTGTACACTGACAGCTAATATGCCTTTCCCGCTGGACACATCCATGAGGCCTCCTAGCAAGAAAGAGGACGTCTTACTACAGGGGAAAAGAAAATCAAAAGTGCTCCAGAGATCCTAGATCTTTTAGCCGCAATGTGGCTACCCCAAAAGTTGGCTGTCATACACTGCAAAGGACAACAAAAGGATGACACTCCCATATCCTGGGGAAATGCCTTGGCTGATAAGGCCACCTGGGAGACTGCCCTAAGGCCAGTGGGGACTATCGAGATTCTCACTGTACCCCCACCACCAATTTTGACCCAACTCAAGTACACAGACTCAGACTTGAAATTGGCAAGAGCTTTACAAACAACCCTCACATCAGAGGGATGGCACAAACTTCCCAGTGAGCGAATACCCTGAGGTATTGGGATGAGAACTGATTCAAGAAACACATTGGGCCACCCACCTGGGCAGAACAAAATTGGCTGAACTGTTCCAAAGCCATTACTTTATCCCCAGGCTAACTCAATTAGCCAAGGAGACGAGCCACAGATGTCCACAGTGTATTTTGGTAAACCCCAAGTGACTCTCATTGGATGAACGAACCCACCAGCAGTGGGAGACCACTGAGAAATTGACTTTACTGAAATGGGACTGGAGAAAGGAAGATATAAATATCTCTTAGTGTTCATAGACACCTTTACTAAATGGACTGAAGCTTTTGCCACATGGACTGAGTCTGCTGTTGTAGATACAAAAAAGCTCCCATATGAGATAGTGCCTTGATTTGGCCTGTCCATAACCATGGGGTCTGACAATGGTCCAGCTTTTATAGCCCAGATTACCCAAAACTTGGCTAAGGCTTTAGAAATCAGTTGGAAATTGCATTGTGCCTACCGGTCTCAAAGCTCAGGCCAAGTAGAAAGGATGAAACAAACAATTAAGAAAACCATTTCCAAAATGGCCTTAGAGACTGGTGAAAACTGGGTGAGTCTCCTCCCTTTTGCCCTTTGGCATGTTCACTGTACTCCCTATATACAAGATATTACTCCCTTTGAGGCCATGTATGACTGGTCTCCCCTGCTGATCCCTAAGATACATGATAAAAAGATGACTATATTAACTAATGGGGAACTTGTTAGATCCCTACAGGCTCTCCAACCCTCCCTTCAGGTGACTCACTGCCTCTTCCAAAGTCACCAGACAACCCTTGAGAGACTTGATGATCCTCCAGCAGCCCTACCTGGATCTCAAGTTTAAATAAAAAAGAGAGACTTCTTTGGATCCATGTTGGGATGGACCCTTCACTGTGGTGCTGAGTACCCCCATGGCAGTGAAGGTCGCTAATAAAGCCACTAGATCCATCACTCCCACATAAAGCCAACTGAGGATGTCCCAGAAACAACATAGACACTTCGGACCACCGACAACCCACCCTAAAGGTCAAATAATTGTAAGTGTGTCATATTCCACTGTGTTATACCTAGAGGCCCTGCCTGGGCTTAGTTTGCTTGTACTGATGACCGTACTCCCTGTTTGTTTTATCATCATGCTGTGTCTGGACCCCCTGAACTCTGTATATTGAGTCATACTTTTCCTCAGGTATATTACTACTCAGGAGAGGTAGGACAACTACACATGAAACCAGCTAGCTCGGTAAGAGTCAAGAGAGCCCCCATCCTTATACCAGGACTCTTGAGAATTCAGCTAGCAGGTTCCGCAGCACTATGGATGTCTGCCCTTATCCTAACAGACAAAAGTTATAAAGACCTTAGTCAACAGGTAGATCAAGACCTGGTAACCTTGGAAAAGTTTGTCAACAAGTTATAAGAATCCCTAAGATCACCAGCAGAGATGGCATTACAAAATAAAAGAGGTTTAGATTTACTCTTTCTTAAACAAGGAGGATTATAGTTAGCCTTGGGAAAAACTTGCTGTTTTTACACCAGTCACTCAGGAGTGATTAGGAAAAGCTTAAGCCAACTCAAAAAAAAAAAAAAAGTTACAAGATAGAAAAGAACAACAATAACTGGGACAAAGCTGGTATGAGGACTTATTCACCGTGTCCCCCTGGCTAACTACTTTGTTGTTGGCCTTAGCCGGACCACTGATGTTATTGATACTGGCCATTACAATAGGCCATTGTGTTATAAATTGTGTCTTAAATTATATCCAGAAGCAAATCCGATCTGTAAAGATGTTGGTTCTTGGAGCTCACTACATTCCTCTACAAGATGACGATAGCAAAGATGAGGAAACAATGATTTGATTCCCCAGAAAGCCAGTGGGGAATGTGATGGTTCACATGGGAAAATTCCATAAAGCTAACTTCCAGTTCACCCCAGGGTGGGAAAGTGATTAAGAGGAAATACAACCAGGTCAGTTTGCCCCTGAAAGAAAGTGTGTATGTTAAAAACAATGTATTTGCTAAATCAAGTTCTTTGTATTGTTCACTGTCAGTTACAGATTGAACTCCTTGTTCTAGATTTAGCCAAGAGTAGCAGGTGACTGTACTAATCAGGATGTGGTTTTTTGCTTTAAATTCTGCCTGCTGTAAGGGGTCTGGGCATTTTTGACATGTTCCTATGTGTGAAACTGTCAGTTTGACCCCCGAGCTCCGCTAATAAAAGCTCCTCTAAATTCACAATTGGCTGCTTGGTTTCCTATGCTGGTTTTAAACCCATAACATTTTCATTGACACAAAGATAGTCAATCTACCTGTCCACTTTAATTCTCGAATGAAGTGCATAATCTCATTCCCCTTCTCCAAATACTCATCCTTCATCAGAGGAACTGCTCAGGGGTTTCTTTGGAGGTGAACTTGCCTTCCTGAGAGAGTTCTCTCTGAGAAACACCTGTTTCCTCCTCTTCTAAGGGACACCACACTTGATGTGATGGTTAACATCATGTGTCAGTTTGCCTGGACTAAGAAATACACAGCTGATAAAATTTTATTCATGTAAATTTCTAGGAGTAAGTTTAAAGCATTCTCGTCACAAAAAGTGCATTATATATATTTGTGTGTCTGTGTGTACACACACAGTGAGTGTGCATACGTATGTACAAGATGCTGATGCCCTGGATAAATACGTGTATATGCAGACACACCCACACCTGCATATACACTGTTTCTTCTGTATCTCCTGAATGTTCTGACTAATAAAGTTGGTGAGTTCAATCTGGCCTTCAATTTATATGCTTATTAACTACAATCATTAAAGAAAAGAAAGAGCAAACATGCAAGTGCAATCTCTGCCAGAATTTCTCCTCTGGTATTTTTCTTACAATGTTTCTGTGCCAAATGTCAGGCAAATATATTTTGGCATCCGTTCTAAGATATCCTGATCTCAGAAAAATGTGAAAAATGTGCTAGTTAGGTTTTGGCAATGTAACATGTAGAATCATCACTTCATATTATGTCCTTAGGCTAAATTTAGAACTGTTGAATTACGTCCTGAAAGAAACTGAATGAGAACAACAAGGAATAAATTTTATTCTTGATTAGCATGTTCAGCTCTTCTCATTCCTTAAAGGAAAGTGGCACCGTCACCTACCCATTTGCTAAAGTCAGGAAACTATGTATCATCGGACTTCTGCTTTCTCATTTTTCCTCACTCTTATACCTAATCCATTACCAGATCATGTCAAGCCTGTATCCTAAATATGATTCACATGGGACCATTTTTTTTTCCATTTCCAGTGATATACTTTCATCCACACTACCAGCACCTTTGGCTTGAATTGCTCTAATAGCATTCAACTACTGATTCTGCCTCCAGTAGTGTTTGCAAATCAAATCCATTTCCCGTACTGTAGCCAATATGTTCTTTTAAAAGAACAAGTCTTATAATGTCACATTTCTAGTAAACTATATTATTGGCTCAGCAATGTACCTAGAATAAATCTCGCCAAAGCTTACTAAGCCCTTCATGATCTCAGCCTTCCTGACTTCAACTCTGAGCACATCTCTTGCAAAACCCAATATTAGAGTAAACTTAACTTTTCTCCAGATAATTTCACATGCTGACATTCTCTCTGAACAGAATGCAGTTCTGTGTTGCCTCTCTATGTAAAGTCTCAAGTGATTCTGATGTCATTACTCCGAGAAAGTTTCCCTCAAGTCTCCCAATTTGACCCTGGTGCATCTGTAATATAATAGCAATCATTCTACAATCAGACTGGTCATTTTAATAAATTGTTTTTAAGCCAGGCGTGGTGGCGCACGCCTTTAATCCCAGCACTCGGAAGGCTGAGTTAGGAGGAGCGTTGTGAGTTCAAGGCCGGCTTGGGCTACAACGTGAGTGCAAGGCTGGCCTGAGCTACATAGTGCGACCCTGCCTCTAAAAACCAGGGCTGGGAGTTTGGCTCAGTGACTTAAGCGCCTGTCTGACAGGCGCAAAGTTGTGAGTTCAATTCCCGGTGCCGCAAAAAAAAAAAAAAAAAAAAAAAAAAAATTATTTTTATACTTGGCCACTCTGGTGCATCTCACAAGATACAATGGAAAATGCTAAATCATTTTAAAACACTTTGTTTCTCAAAGTCATTTTCCATAGTCTTCGCCATTGTCTTTCTTCTCTATGCGTTGTACACGTTTTCATCATACACATTTCTTCAGGAGACATTTTGTTATCCCCTTTTTAACATTAATTCTTTGGTGTCTTCTATTGATTAGAGTTGTATTTCCTATAATTTTCATGTACCTAAATGCTTTTGAATAACAACATTGACTAATTTGAAATATATTATAAATACAAGTTAGTCATTTTTTGATATTGCCTATAGTTTGTTTGCAGATAAATATGTTTGTTGAAAAATGTCAGACCTTAATTTACTGTCTTAAATTTTCATTGTAGGTATAAACTAAGTTATTTAACCACTAATTATGTTTAATTATTGTACACAACAGATAGTTTACAAAAGACAGTTTTCATAGTATTGTGATTGAAAAAATAAAATGTATTTCAAAAGGTGTACATACTGTTGTGAAGATTTTGAAAATATCCACATTTACTATATGTATAAATAGTAATATAACAGATTTTCCTTCTGTAAAATTTGTTAAACAACTATATGTATCCTTCATACTAAATATAAAACAAAAAATACGTGTTAAAATTTAAACTATAATTTGTGGAAGACTATGATGCTGATTATAGATGTTAGCTTCCATAAAATCATATTAAGAGAGCTTATGTTAAAGACTATGCTTGCTTTTCAGAACAAAAATCAATTTTGAGTCTAGAATTTCAATGATTTGCATGAATGAAACTTGGAGTAGTATGAGCAACACTACTTTCTAATACACTGAACAGTTTTAACAGAAAGGTTTATAATAAAGATAAGTTGTGGAACTCTAATAACCAATAATTTAGCATTGTCTTCTGTCTACTGTCTTGGGTTGAATAGTGTTTGGCAATAAACTGAGGTTACATGGTACCTCAAAATTGACCTTATTTGGAAATAATATATTTGGAGATGCAAATATTTAAGGATTTCCTGATAAAATTATCCTGGTTTTAGAGTTCACTGACCAGAATTATTACACAAGAGTAGATAACATACAGGGACACAAAAGAATGGTCATGGAAAGATGGAAGTGGAGATTTGTAAAACTCAGGAATGCCAGAGGTCACCAGCAGCTATCAGAAGCAAAAAAGGATTCTAGGTTAGATTTTTTTTTCAGAAGTGTGGCTATGTTGAAATTTTGCTTGCATGCTTTAAATTTCCAGATCTCCAAAAAGATAAATTTCAATTACTTCAAACTACCCAGAATTTTCTACTTTATTATAAACAATCTTAGGAAAATAACACACCAGTCCAGTTCAATATCCTCCAGGGGATGTTTTATCTACATTCATTTTACTACAATTTTGAAATTTTCTATTTAAAATCATTTGATGCTATTAAGTTTTCATAATTCAGATGATTCTATGGCTTTCCAAATACAATGATTAACTTTTGTTCACAAAACACTAGGTAATATTCAATTTTTTTACCTTTATGAAACAAATGGTACCATCAGAAAAATGTACAGTAATATTGCATAGATACTGTAGGCTTTGTTCCATTCTAGCACAGTAGAACACATATGATCATAAAGTAGTTATATTTCTTTAAGTTTCCAGTGCACATAAAATTATGTTTATACTAAATCATGTTTTATTAAGTGGGCTAAAGCATTATGTTTAAGAAAATACTGTACATAATTTTAAGTTAAGGTGTTTTATTGTGAAATGTTCTAAAATTCATTTGAACCTCAGTGAGTCACAGAGTCTCACCTCTGTGTTAAAAAATTGCCATTCAGTGGTCAGGTGCTGGATTTCAAGGTTGGGTGACTGGGGCAATTAATTAAAATAAGACAATGACAGTGTTGGCCACATCAGTTGGTTCTTTCTTGCGTGAAATCCATTCTCTCAAATCCTGTCCTTGCTTTATAGAAAAGTTTTTTTTTTTTGTAATATTCTAAGTGGTTTGTGATAATTTGAGTAATCACAGTATCTTTGCAGGGACTGTTTTCCTTTTCAAAACAAAACAGAACAAACAAACAAGAAAAAAAAACCACTTTCTTTGGTTCTTTATAAAAACCAACACCTCACCCACTTTCCTGCTGAAAATTCTAACCTGAGATTTAAACGATTCAATCACAAATCTGGGCTCTATTTCTAATTCTAGTTCTCTTTCTATTTTTATATCTACACTTATTTCTTCCACTGAAGTCTTGAAACCCATCAATATCATGATGAATTTCCATGGCAATTGAACTTGATTTCTTTTGAATTACTGTTAGTGTTGATATTTTTACCTCCTTCCAGAAATTATGAGTGTTTTTACTGGCACATAGAATAGTGAATCCTTCCCAGGTTTCTAATATACTTTCCCCAGAACCTTTAGAATAATCATTATCTACAACCAAATAAAATGTATCTCTCAAATAAGACTTAAAAGTCAAAATTACTCCTTAACCATAGGCTCAAATTGGTGCTGTGTTAGCAGGCAGGAAAACAACATTGTATTCATCTATCAAAGATTTATGGGGACCAGGCATACTATATATATGCTTTCCCATTTTGAAAGAAATTCTTTCTTAGGTGCAGTAAGTCTCAACAGTGAACTTAAAATATTTAGCAAACTATATTGTAAACATATGTGCCATCATCTGGCCCTTGTTGTTGCATTAATAGAGCACAGACAAAGTAGATTTAGCAAAATCTTTAGGAGCCTTGAACTTTTAGAATGGTGAGTGAATATTTGCTGTTGCTTAAAGTCAGAAACTGAATTAACCTTTAACAACAGTCAGCTGTTCGTTGAAGTTCTGAAGTCAGACACAGGCTTCTCTTGATAAGCTATGATAGTACTACATGCATTTTCTTCCAATATAAGACTGTTTCACCTCAACTGAAAATATACCCTTTAGCAAAGTCACCTTTATCAGTTATCTTAGCTGGATCTTGTAGTTAACTATCTGGTGCTTCTGGTGCAGCACTTGCTACTTCATCTGGGACTCTTTTCTTACAGCGAATTCCTTCTGTCCTTATGCTTTATGAATCAAATTCTGATAGCTTCTAACTTCTGGAATTTTCTCAGCCTTCACACAATTGAGGAAAGTTTGGATCTTACTGTGGATTGGGCTTTGGTTTAAAAGGATGTAGTGGATCTTCTATGCAAATCACTAAAACTTTCGCCAAGTCAGTTTTAATGCTGTTTTGCTTTCTTATTATTTTTGTGTCCATGGGTGTGGACCTTTTAATTTCAAGAATTTTTCATTTGCAGTAACAGTGTAATGAACTATTGGCTCAAGATGGGAACAATGGCTCTATTTTAAAAAAAAGAAATACAAGAATAAGCTCTCTCTAAACTCTCCACTGCTCTCCTTTCCCCTCCTGTTCCCTTCTCTCTTCTCCTCTCCCCTCCTCTCTTCTCTCCTGTCTTCTCTCTAACCTCATGAGCCCAAACAGTTCCTGTGATTACAAAACAAGAGAATAAGGCCATCCAGGCCAGAAGAAATCCCTTATTCAGAATCAAATCCTTTGGCACTTTCATCTTGGACTTCCTAGGATACAGAACAGTGTAAAATAAATGTATGTTTTGGCATAGTAGCATAAGCTAAAAGTCTACTAATTTCAATTATCTCAAACATAAATATTTAACAGAAGTATCTACTTTAGGTAATAACAAGATCCACTATAGTGCAACCATATATATAAAAGAAATGATTATTGCTGCTGTGCTTACAGGATTAGTACAAATCGGACTCAGCAGGTGACTGTGTGGACACCCAGGTGGGCCCCACTCCAGGAGATCTGACTCAGGAGGCTTTGGGTCAGAGTAGCAGGTTTCATTTGAATGTCGAGAAAATATGCAGGTGCTGCTGCTGTCACCATGCAGCCATGTACTGGAAACTGGTGGGGTATAATATAAATAATCTTAAGGCTGAATTTTTAAGTTTTGAATTCTGGATCACTAGATTTATATTATTAACAAATCTAATCAATTTCTTGCCTGTATAAAAATACTGGAAGTTATCTGTCACACATTGTTATTATTTTAAATGGAATAATATATGTGAAGCACATAGGAAAATTTCCAAACGATAATTAGTGTACAGAAGAGAACTGACCTTATTCTATTATTCCTGACATTTTCTTACTTCTTCCAAAGTTAGTCAACATTGAAAAAAGTGTTAAACCTCATAGTTTGCATGTGTGTGTGTGTGTTGTGAGAAATTGAGTCTTATATACAAATTTATCCAGACACATTTTTAACTTTTCTATTACTATTTTAAGTACTACTATGATTATTTACTTTTGCTACCATATTATGATGTGAATTAATATCCTCCAGAGCCATCATAAATTTTAGTAACATAAGCCATCTTTCAGAACCCAGATTTTCAGAACTGTCACTTCACTTTAACACAAAATTTCCTAGTGGATGTAAAATAAAAATTGCTTTATTTTATACCCTTTTCTCTCCTCCATGTATATAGCACAGTAGCCTATAAATGGCAGGTGTGTATTAAATATCTATTGAAAGTTTCAATTCTATCAAGCTTTCATCTATTCATAACATTCAGGCAAAGGGGAACTAACAAATACTTCATCTGAAAAACAAAATATTATTTAATGATTTTTCCTATTTTTGTAATTGAATTATCCTCTCAAGCAAGAATCTGGCTAAAGATGAGCTTATCTGTCCTTTTTATGTGCTTAACATATATATTAAGAATAGTGACGAGATTTCTTTCTTGTCCCATACTTTAAAAAAGTCTTCATCTTGATACTTTAGGAAAGTAATTCAAATAAATAAATAAATAATTTTTAAAAGAGAGAAGTAACTCATTGGTTCACAGGAGCTGATATGTAGCAGCATTACACACACGCACAGCAGAGCACCATTTAATAATAATGATAAAATATTTAACAGCTTTCATATGATAGAAACCATACTACCAAAAGGATAGATTGCCCCATAAAAATAAAAAGTCTTCTGAAACCCTGAAAAGAAAATAATAACAATGATTTTGTGGTTATGATTTGGTGACCAATGTTCCCACTAAGACTAATATTAACAATGTAGCTTCAAAACAATATTAAATTTTTTAATTGAAAAAAGGAGGTAATATCTGTTTTACCCTGCTTGAGACTATAAACTGAAAATTCTTCACTAGAATTAAGTTTGGTATGGTTCAATATTCATTTTATCACATCATTCCAAACTCTGTTATTTTTATTGCCAAAATTGCCTCAAAATGTGACTTTATATTTTTTGTTTATTGATTTAAATATTTTAATCATTTTCTTTGCTGTTTTAAAAATATAAATAAATTCCAACATATATCGATTCACTCATTCAGTAGATATTTATTTTAGTAGCATGAAGAGATACTGAGTAGACATTGGCTTATTGAAAAACAATCTGATGAAAATATTTGAAATACATGTTCTCACTTTTAGCTTTTTTTTGGTGGGTGAAATAATTAATTTTGAAATATATTTTTTAAATTGCTCTGTGAGAAACGGTGGGTATTAGTGATCAAGTTGCAGTCAATATTTCTCTTTCTGTAATAAATTAAGCTATAATGGATTGGAAAGTGTTGCTATTTTTGTTCATTGTCAAATTCCTTTGACCTTGTGCACATTCAATATGAAAAATGGGCAAAAGAGATTGTTTGAACTAAAAAGTAGTATTTAGCTTTAGAGAAGTAACATATATTCAACGAGAATTTGGATATGCGTTGGGTGTTTATCACATTTTTCAATTTATAAAATAAAACTGCACTAATTATGCAAGAAACTTACATAACTTACTCTATTAAACTTTTAAACTATTTGTTATATAAATTTGTGTCTACATATTCCAAGAAATATAGCAAATGGCTGTGAAACTAGATTGTAGTTCTACAAGAATTGTGTAGTTCTGCACAATGGGAAATATGACTACTAGCAGCAAAGAAGATATTACTTCAAAACAAAATTATATGATGAATACAACAAGTCACCATCCACAGCTTTGAGATTTAAATGTAAATTATCTAAAACTATAAAAAATAATCTTAGTCACATTAGCTCCATTCAAAGTGCTTATCAGTCACACACATACTGGTTAGCACACTGGATCCACTACACAGACTGCCTTTTTTTGTTTTTCATTTTTAATACATATTTGTTATACATAAAGATCGCATGCCTTATGAGTAGTTGGTACATGTACAGAGAGCATCTCAATCATTTCTCATCACCTTCCTCTCCTCTCCATCTCTTGGTTCCCTTCCCTTTTGCAAGCGATCCATTTCATTTTCCCTACTATCTATCTTTTATTCTGCTCTGTTTTATATTTTAGGTTTCTCAAGAGAAACGAGGAGATATTTGAGCTCGTGTGGCTGATTCACTTCACTTAATATTATCGCTCAAGGTGCATTCATCTTCCTACAATTGACTCAAGTTTATCCTCTTAAATCAAAATAGTACTCATTGTGTATAAATTCCAGTTGGGCAATAGAATAGTTTTTCTATTGGTATAGATTATTTCTTTAACAATTTATACTTAAAATGCTAGAGTGGGTTTTTGTATAATCTTATATGAGTCTTCAATTACATTATGTGCTAGGCAGTCATTTTATTCCAAAACTGTAAAATGCATTTTAATTTTTTTAACAGTTTGTTTTAAGGTTTGTGTTAATCAACTCTACTTGGGTTATATGCTACTCTTTAATAAACATTTTAGAGAAAATTTTGCACATTCAAAAATTTTCTATTAAGCTTTCATTTTTTTTTATCAGGTTAATGTTGTTTAAATAGTTTGGGTGACAGATTTGAGGATATTAGTGAAATCCACAAATAACAGGCAAAACAATTGTAAGCCACAAAAAGTATGCTCAGCAGTAGACCAGGGTGTATTTGTAGGAGACCAATCTAAACACTGCTCCTCAGTAGGCGTTGCTCTCATATTGTGATCCATGATCACCTTCTTCCTACTCTGTTTATTGACAAGATGGTCTTTGTATCTCCAAGTGAACTAGGGGCTGTAAGTTTCACTAATTCTTTACTTTTATTCACTGTAGCACTTAATAAAATAATAGGTAATATCACCTCATAGCTTGGTATAATACCGGTGATCCAAAAAAGTTGCTACAAATTCATTTGCTTATAGTTCTCATAACAACTGTCTATATAGTAGTACTTCCTTTGTTCAATATTTGAGCAAATTGGTGCACAATGTAGTAAATTTATTGTTTAAAACTGTATAACTACTAAAGCTAGAATATTAAATTGAGTATTTTTTATTAACTGCCAGGTGCACTATCTCTTTTTGGACTAAAATGGTCTGATCTTTAAAAGGCAAGTCAACTTAAAACTGTGCTATATATACTGAAAGCATTTATAAATTTTACAGAACTTCAAGAATCCTCTTCCCCAAAAGGAAAGAGAGGTAAACAAATTATATACAGACAGAAAAAAACAAAAACACAGGAAAAGGAGAAATTTAAAGTAAATAAACACTTACATAAAAAAATATTGGAGAATGACATTGAAAATATATCATTTGAAAATGATGTAGTTACTGTAATGATGAAAATAAATGAAGGCAGAATATGTATTTCTGCCAATAGCTGACGCTAAAGAGCCCTGTATGATGACAGCGCCTTCTAAATGCAACAGGCACTTATTTCTCTATGTGCTTTCTTGGGTAATTGAGATTCCTGAGTAAACTAAGGAGCCTAACAAAATTCTATTTCCATTCATAAGGAAAAGGAAATTCAATGAATATAATGGATGTGCAATACTTTAGATATAGAAATTCATTTTGATAAGGTGACTTTGGGTAAAGTTCCGAAAATTTGAGAGAACAAACAATGAAAATCTAGAAGAAAATCACTCTGGGTATGTAGTTAGAACTACCTACACTGATACAATCCCTTGAAGATCTGCCCATTAAATTTTCAAGAAATTGGCCAAGTCCACAAACTTTCTTCCTACTGACCTCCTGACTTTCTTTCTACTCTTTTCCTAGAATCTCAAAAGGAGAAAAAATTCCACTATCCCTCTCTTGCTTGCTAAATAAACAGTCAACTTTATTATAGCCTCAATGGGAAAAAGAAAAAAAGTCTTTTTGTGTGTGTAAAACAGGTTCTTTTCTGCTTTAAGTTTCATCAAACTGAAGAACTATTGTCAGCTTCTACTGAATTTCATTAATATATCCTTGGTAGCCTTTCTGGACTCTCATTTGGCCACAAAAATTCATCTTTTAGATCATGTCCTTCAATTTGTCATTTCTTATTTTGAAATCTGCCATATAATCCGTGTTCATTTATTAAATTCAAACATAGCAATTCAACATAAAACAATGTGCTGTGTGTAAAAGAAAATTAAAAAAAAATAAATTAAGAGGCTTACATAATGGGTCGAATTGTGTTCACCCCAAATTCACATTTCAGGATGCTGACATTTAGTACTTAAGCATCTGACTTTATGTAGATTTAGGGTTTTTTTAGATGAGTACATTTATGTGATCTTTAATTCAAAATGCATTTTCTGTATGAAAAGAGATGGTGATGTGGAGACCAAAAGAAACCCTAGAGAAATACTATGTGAAGATTAAATAGAAATAGAGTGATTCTCTTACGAACTGAAAATACCACAGGTAATTAGTAAACTATTAGAAGTTCTTGGTGATGGTTGAATGTGTCCCACAAAATCCCTGCATTGAAAGTTAACCACCAGTGTAACATCGTTAAGTCACGAGGTCTTCAGGGGGTGATTAAATCCCTAGTGAAGAGTCCTCCTTGATGGGATTAGTGACCTTATAAATTGTATACAGAGAATTAATTACAGGAGTCCCCTGTGTCTTTCTATCTTTCCCACCCAGAAGGAGATGAAACCTGTCCCCTCAGAGGAAGATGTATTGAAGACCCTATCTCAGAAGCAAAAACAAAATTCTTATCACTTACCAAACCCAGTAGTGTGAAAATTAATATCTTTGTCTCATGTATTTGTTAGACCCATATAAAAGGACTCTGAGAGTAACAAAAGAGGCATGGAACACATTCTCTCCCATTGCTTTCAGAAGGAACCAAAGCTTCTAACGCTGAGATGTTACATTTCTTCCTTCAAACACTATGAAACAATAAATTTCTATTTTTAAGCCACTCCATTTTTAGTTCTTTCATACAGTAGCCCAGAAAACTAGTGTAGGATAGAACAAACTTCAACATAATTTTAACTAATTTTATGTTACCTCAAAATAACTATTTTTTTAAAGCCAAAGAAAGTAGAAACAAACTTGTATTAGTAATTAATTCTTCTTTGATTTTATTTTGTTTCTTGATATTCTGCAAACAAATCAGATCATTTTTGTTAGAAGAAAATTGCTCAACATGAAATTTGGCAAACCAGAGGCTACAAACTAGTGGATTCAAGCCAGTGAATCTTAAGTCATATCATTTTCATGGTGTATGTTACATTTACAATAATATCATTTGGATAGTATTACAATTTTGAAGTCAATGAAGGTTGATTATTTGCGAAAGATCTTAGAATTTTCAATAACAATCACAACTTTTGTATTCTGGAGCATTACTTTGGAACCCATATCGTAAATAGTCTATGAGGATTTAAATCTTCTTTATCAGAAGAAAAGATTTAGGTGAGTCTCAAAGTCAAAGTATTTCTTTTAAATGTTAGGTGATTTGAGTTCTACTAATATGTTGGAAATTTCAAAAGTAGCAGAAAATGCAAAATGCAAAATAAAAACTGATTTTTGAAAGGCTAATTATGAATTGTTACATGCAATGTGCATGCAAGACATTAGCTGATCTTTATCATCAACAGGTAGGGTTATTCTCATTTCTTAATCTATATGAAGTCAATAGTGATTAAATTCTTGGATTAGGTCATCAAATTAGTTAGAGACAACCCAACTTTTAAAGTTAGTGGTCCAATGCCAGAATCCAAGAATAGAATACGCCAAGCCAGGAAAGACTGTTATCCTCACATTAACGAAAGTAAAAAGGAAATGAAACAAGCGGAACAATAACTAAATGATATTACATAACGTTTCTCATTTCCTCTCTTCACCAGGTTCTATATTATTATATATGGCTTAAGAACAAACATATCAGAATGCATAATAGCTAGGATATATTTAGCAGCCTGTTATGGTTTATGCATTGTGTCAACTTGAGAAGTCTAGAAGCTTGATTAAGTAACTCGGTAGCTCTAAGTCCTGGGGTGTAGAGCACAGGCAGTTACCTGTTCATTATGTCAATTTGAGAAGGTTAGAAGTTTAACTGAGAGACTCAGCAGGGAGCCAGGGTTCTTACTTTGTAAATATCCTCGTCCTATGCAAAGGAAGGCAAGGAGATTTGTGAATGCTGCACCCACCCTGGGGAAAGGGGGTCCTGTGCAAAATATAAGGGAGGAGAAGAGGCTTGCTCTTGCCCCTTTTACTCTGGCTGCTTTTGCTCCACTGCTGCCTTGAAGTGTTGCCCCAGTGCCATGCCACCCTGCCTTGGAGCCAGCTGATTATGGACTGAAACCTCCAATAACTGTAAGATAAATAAACCTTTCCTTTCCTAGTTCTGGGTGTCAGCTGTTTTGTCTCAGCAATGAGGGAAAAGTAACTAAGACATAGCCATTTTAATGTTTGGATCTTTACTTTGTGTGTAACTGAAAATTACTATGAAGCATGATTCATCCAGTAAAGGAGTGTAAGACAAAGAGTTAACTGGATGAAGTGTGACAATGAACACACACGAGTGTACCAATATATCAAGGACAAGATTTCAAATGTGCCAGGCTACCAGAACCATCTTTCTCTCTGTCCTGAATATGCTCCTGTCCCTTTCTACATGTAAACAGCATTCTTACATCTAATACATTTTTTTGTATATTTAAACACTTTATTCAACTTGAATCAAGCATGAGATTGAATGAGATTGAATGATTTTGGTATAGGCTACATATGTCTTAAAAGTTCTTATCACTTCCATTTTTTTAGAGTATTTATAATAGTATGCAGTCAGTACTGTATGAGAACTCTCCCTTATTCTTGCAATAAACATTTGCTTTTTATATTATCCATCCCAGTAGTCATGAAACTATATCTAATTACTTGAATCTCACTTTTTTTCCCATATTGTTAGTGAACTATAGATCATTTTATGTTTATTGGTCACTTAAGCATCCCATTGCATGAAATGCCCTATCAATCTGCTTATATATGAGTTTGAGTTTTAATTTTTATTTTGATTTGTAAAATTTCATGATTTATTTTGGATATATTTTAGTATAAACAAAATGATCCTTTGTTGGTGTTTACATATTCAATATATTTCACTCTGTGACTAGACTTTCCTTATCCTTACTTCATAGTCGAATCATCAATGTTTCTTAATAGGAATGTTGTAATTTAAATATTAGTGTCTTGTTTTTTCCAGCTTCAGAAAACTTCTTTCAGAGATATGAAGGTTTGGTCTTATAACAACAATTTTATTAATTTACCTTTCACATTTGATATTTTATCTTCATTATATGTATAATCTACAGGGATTCACTTTGGAGCATGATAGGAAGCATAGGTATTACATTCATCCAGCACAGTTGACTGAAAACAGTGTTCTTAATCCAGTCTTCTGGAGAGCCGTTTGCTGTGAATTAGGCATGCAAATCTATACGTGGGGTTTACTGCCTCTTTAAAGTTTGCCTTACTCCTCTCTTTGTCTGTCTTTGCATCAGAACCACCACATCTTAACTACTGTAACAATATAAAGAGTTTTGATAACTGGTTAGAATAATGTCCTCAACCTTGCTATTCTTGTTTCTGATTGTCTAGGTAAATTCTACCATCTACTAGGTTAAATTAAACCTATAGATCAATTTGTAGAGATTTGGAATCTTAACAATATTGAATATTTCTTGTTTTATTCTGTTTCCTTAGGCACCTCACAGTTTCTTTCAAAAATATTTACAATTTTAGTAGTCTTAAGATCTCATTTTGTTAATCTCTGGATAATTCATATGTTAATGCCATTCAGGCTACATAAAAAATAGAATTTCATTTGAGTAATAGCACAAATACAATGACTGTCAAATCAAATAAATCATTTGTTTGAAAATTGTATTTTATTATTTTATATAAGTCTATACATTTACAGATAATATTTCATACCTTCTTTTTCAATTTTTACACATCATATTTTAAAATAATACAACATTAATATAGTGATATATTCCATTCTGGTCAAATTGTATTAAGTTACACTTGCCATTTCACTGAACATTTCAAATTTATTAACCTAAGATTGTTCATGATATTTTATTACAAAGGAAACTAACTTTTCATTGTTAAACATAACATATATCAAAATGATTGAATTATGTCTGGATTTTTTTATATTATTGAAAAATATGCTTATAGCCAACACAATACATGATATTTAGCAACACTAGGTTCATAGGTTGTGTATATTGATACCTACTTATGAGAATAAGAGCTGTTAATCTCCAGGAAGTATTATACAAAACTTCAGTGGTGGGAGTGGTTGTGATGCTGATCATTCACATGGGGAAAATTATGGAGACTTCATTATCTGATATGAGAAAGTGCTTTTAATGGGATTTGAAAGAAAATTTAACCATATAATTTGGGAAGAGTTTCTTGGAAACATTTTTTTTTTTGAGATAGAGTCTCGTTATGTAGCCCAGTGGGGCCTAGAATATGCGACAATCCTCCTGCCTCAGCTTCTGGAGTGCTGGGATTATAGGTGTATTACACCATGCTGGGCCTTGGAGACAATTTTTTGATTTTCATTATGTGATAATTAGTATTTTAACCTTGCTTTTGCATCAATGCTGATTTTTTTTAAGATAAATCATTCTACCCCTCAATTATCATTCCTTTACTACTAGTGATGCTTCAGATATATTGTCTGCTTCAGTTTTCCCATATGTAAAATTACTAGTATTTTGTTTTTCTGAGACAGGGTCTCACTATGTGCTCATAGTTATCTTTCCACCTCAGCCTCCTTAGTGCTGAAGTTGCTGGTATATACCACCACACTCAGCCTACCACATGTAAAATTTAGATAGCATTACATTACATTTGTGTGTTGAGAGAAATAATAACAACTTACCTTAATCACTACTTTTTTTAAACTATCAGTATAAAGCTTCTTTCAGTTACTCATATATGCTAGTCTCCGTGAATTATGATTTTCTTGTCAATACAGAAATAAATTAAGAAACTAGACTCATAACATATGATTGAACTCACTCTATTTCTTTCACTTCTCATTGGTCCACTTCATAGTCAGGAAAAGTACAGACAAGAGGTGATTCAGCCTGTTGAAGGTGGTAGGCAGAGTCAAAAGAATGTAAATAGGAAAAATGACTTTTAACTCACCACAGACAGAAAAAATCAAAATGTGCTAAGCAGTAACTTTATAGGTATAAAACTGCTAGGGAGTCATTTTTTGACACTAAATGTTTTGATTAATCCCACATTTTGAATTTCAATTTTTATGGCATTTTATTTTATAAGATTTTATCAAACTCATTGTCCACTCTTTCCACTAAATTGATTCCTCATTTATTATTTGCAAGGATAGACATAAAAAATGGACAACATACTCAATTTTCTTTGCAAAGTTTATGTTATGTAAAATAATAGAGTATCACTTATTTTTAAATTTATTGTAATTTTTATTTTCTTTTGAATTTATAAACTATAATAGAATTTACTAATATTTACACTGTAATATTTGGTACATTTACATAATGTATAGTAATCAATTCAATATATGTAGTATATCCATTACCTCATACATTTAACACCCATGTTAGATGCCCACAGTCATTGAACATCTGAAAGAAAAATAAGCAACTATCATAAAATGTGGGCTCTATGATGTTTATCTGTATTTTTCTAGGAAAGTAGATGCTCTTGCTAATAATAGTTTCTATTTCTTTCATTACCAATAGTTAATAAGACACAGGTATTAATAAGAAAAACTTCATCATCCAAAAGCAAGCAGAGGCTTTAATGTGTTACTATGGATTTTAAAAATTGTGAATGTTCAACAAAGAATTTTATGAACATTTAAGGCCATATCCATACCAAATTCCTAAGATTAGAATTAAAACTGTAAACAAGCAGATTATTGAATTATACTGTTGCATTTTCCTAGTCTTCATTTGGTCTTCTCTTTCCTAAAGGAATACAGAAGCTTCCATAAACCCTGAGTTAAGAACATATTACTTAGCAAATTCTTTATCTTGTTAAGACCTACCAAGAAAAGCAGTTTTTTGAAACTGATTATTCACAATAAGGATTTCAATTTTGGAGGACAAATAAAGAACAGCTGTAAAAGAAATTCAATTTTGATTTAGTTCAGAAAAAGTACTTGGCAATTAGTGTGATTCTATGAAACTGTGAAGGCTTGGTGGATAAAGAAATTGTCCCACTGTCTTGTGTTCCAGGAAGCCACTTACTGCAAAGACACTCTCTGGCCTGTGTGACTCAGATCTAAAACTTCCTGATGCTCCCCTTCGCTTAGTTGTGACAAGGCCCTCAATTCCCACTATTTATTTAATAAATGTTTCGCTCAACCGTTTTGGCTGCATAAATCGATGGAAGCAAAAAGCTCATTCACCAAACCTTGGTTAAGTTTTTCTATTTCTTTTGGCCCTGACGCTTTGACCTACCTCATCCTGAGCAAATATAGAAAATATAGACCCTTCCAGAATAAGCTGTCTTTGGGATAAAATATTCTTGGATTTGTTGTCCTATAACTGCCAAACATACAGTTTCATTTCCTTCATCCTTTCAATCAGCATTAACACCCTTGACTCTTGGGTATAAAATATATTTAAAAGAAGAATTAACTACCTCAAAATGTTATTTCATTTTGGTTCTATTATGGTTGTGCTTATCACTCAATTCTGCAGTCACACAGATTTTACAAAAGTCAGTATACATGAGGTCTCGGTAAATATTTGGTATTATGCAATAGCAATTCATGGTTAACTTTTTCTCTAATATGATAATCTCCTTAGCAGTCACATTAAGAATATACTTAAATAAGTGCTTGATTGGTTTATGAAAGAACTTCCAAAGACGGGCGTGGTGGCGCATGCCTTTAATCCCAGCACTCGGGAGGCTGAGGTAGGCGGAGCGTTGTGGGTTCGAGGCCGGCTTGGGCTACAACGCGAGCACAAGGTCGGCCTGAGCTACATAGTGCGACCCTGCTTCAAAAAACTAGGGCTGGGAGTTTGGCTCAGTGCCTTAAGCGCCTGCCCTCGCAGGCGCGAGGTTGTGAGTTTAATTCCCAGTGCCCTGCTGGTTTTTGTAGAAAAAATATCAAAACTAAATAAAAGTTTCAAATTCATATACATCTTCTGATTCTTTTGATATATATTTTATGTATTACAAACTAGTTGAAAGTACTGTACACAACTGCACCAACTAAATACTTGAGAAATGGATATTAATTTTTTTTTCTATTTTCCCTTGCACTGCCAGGAAAATCAACTTAAGTTTTCACTCTACTGGATACCAGTAATGTCCACTGTTTTTACCCTAAGCTTTCACTACTATTGTACTCTGGACTAATAATTTTAGGGACTTTTTAATTTTTTCTTCTTTTAATTCGATGAGGACAGATTAATAAATATATTAAAAATATTTACTGCTGATTATTTTCTAAATATTTCTTTGGTGTCCTAATGGGAAATATTTTCACAGTGATAAAGCAGACTTCATTCAATGGGAATTCTTCTTTTCACAACTTTCAATCATTCATTGACTCTAAGTCAAAAAGACAAATTATGTCTTTTTAAAAGCCTCATTTAAAACATTTCTATGAGAATTGATGAGATATTGATGTGAAGATGAGCAAAATGTCTTCATAGTTAGAACATTTCATCTGTAATTCTGGTTCAGCCGGTTATTAGCTAAGTGCCTTTTAATGAACTGTTTAATCTCTCAAGTTCAATTCTCTCATCTGTGAAATGGGGATGATAATAATCACTACCTCAGAGGGATTTTGCAAACATAAAATGAAAACAGAAGCAGAAATACCTTTTACAAATGTTCCTCATGATCATTGTGCTTTAAAGAGCATAATGGAATGAGTGTCCTCTAGAAATTTGGTATCTTACCCCAAATCATTTTAATTATATTTTACTTCCATAAAACAACTTGTAGGCAATGCCAGTATAGCTCAGAATTAGAGTGCTCGTCCGGCATTCGTGTGGCCACGGTTTTGTGCCCAGTTCTTTATTTTGGTTCACTTTGTCACTTTGCACTTTGTCATTTTGGTTCTGGTATTTGAACATATAAATTTTCAGTGGAATTTAGGTAGGATTATTTAAATTATGGTTAAGATGTCTGTTGAGACTTCTGGTTTCCATTCTTCTTAAGCAATTCAGTTTCCATTATAGGTGACTGTGTTTAATAGTCTTCATCCTCTAATTTATACCCTTCGCTTGTACTGAATGATTTTGACCAACTTAGTTGAGACAGATCCCAGGAGGTTCTAGGAAACCTTTCTGCCTTCTCTTCACTTTTCATATGGCATTAGTGTTTCAAATGATAAAGCTGAACCTTTGAGTTATAGGAGGATTGTCTTAGTTACTTTTCACTCGTTGCTGAGCCAGAATACCTGATGCCCAAAATTAGAGAAGGAAGGGTTTGTTTCTTACAGTTCTTCGGGCTTTGGTCCATACTCAGTTGTCTCCAAGGCAGCGTGGCATGTCAGGACCACCATTCATGGCGGCCACCAAATAGCAAGGCAAACCAGTGAGACAGAGAGGAAGACACACCTTCTTCTCATCCTTATAATGTATGTCGGCTCCACCCCTAGGTGGGTGCAACACTCACATCGTCAATCCCAGCTCCAGACAGCAAACTAATCACAAATGCCAGACTCAGCCCTATCCATGGCATGATTACATGAGACTTTGGGGGGACACAAGATCAAACCCATACAAGGTTGTAAGCAGAATCAGATAATGACAGCAAGGCCATAGTGTATAACTCCCCTCTCCATGTTTCTTGTTTTTACGCAGCTACAAAGCAATTTTACCAGTTGGAAAAATAAAATTAGACATTTTCTTTAATATGAAATATTTAGGAAGTATAAACATATCAAGATTCAAGAAAATAGTACACACATATATATTTTTTCTTGCTCTTAGTCTTTAGATCCTGGTATTCTTTTAGATCACTGCAGTGCTACAAATGACTGGCAAATGATTTCCAATCTCATGATGATGACAATAGCTAACATTTTAAGCTAACTTTCCCATTGAAAATGCCTCTCATCCTTGTATTTTACATATATACTGTTTATATTCTTCAGTATAAAATTGTTTTATTTTGTATGTTCCTGTTCGTTAAAAAACTGCATACTGTAATTTCAAAATAGCAGAGTGGACATTTCTAGTTTATCAAAATCCAACTAAATTAGCAGTTCAGTGTGACATTACTTTTAAGTATTCTTTATTTTACAATTTTCTGGGGGCAGCTCAAGGCAGTATATGTGGAAAAGAAGAAGATTTGAAGTAACATTGACTTAAAGAAATATTGAGAAAAAAGTTGGTTCCTGTAATATCATTTCTGTTCTTCATTAAAATAAATAACACATTGTTCTTGTATTCTTCACTTTCAGTGAAACAACTCAATTCCATCTACTTTTGCAAGATCTGAATGTATATATATGCATTCCAGTGGAAAAACTGTTTCTATCAAAGACCGTTTTCTAGAATAACATTTCATAATGACACGTTTTTCTTAAACTACTGTATTGGTTCTTTTCAATCACTTCAAATGACATTTTTAAAGGTTAACAGCATAGTGCCTGTTGAATCTACCCCAGTTTCAAGTCTTTTATTATTTTCTCATAGGTATCTCAAAGTCTTTGTAATACTGCTGAAGTTGTTCCACTGTGATCGGTCTACACTGAGCTGTGTCTGTGTCAACTCATTATCCCAAACAATTGTTAATACAGCAATTTTGAGAAACAACATATTACGTGATTCTGAGCTTAGAGAAAATATTTGTGTGACTTTCAATACATTGGTTCAAATGCTACTATATTGCCATCTTATTTAAACATTTTCATTAAAAGTTAGATTTGAATTTGCAGTGGTTTGGTCAGTAGTCTGAGTTCCTTGAGTCTAACAGCTTTGCTTCATTCACTTTGTTACATTTTGAATAATGAATCTCATGACTACTTAAGACATTGTAGAGAAGTTAGTATCAAATGGGTATTCGTTCTCTTTACCACTGGTATGACAAAATATGTGATGCTTGCCATTTAAGTGGATTAGGCTTATTTTGGTTCATTGTTTAAGGGGGCCCAGTCCATCACTGACTGGTCCCAAGGCAAAAGTGGCATGGTAAAAGGATATAGCAAAGGAAAGCTGATCAATCCATGGCAGCCAATAGAGAAAGAAAAAAGATAGAAGTAGGGAGCAATCAGGGGCAATAATATATCCTTCAAGGTCACACGCCCAGTGGCATACCTCCTCCATCAAGACCCGACTTGCTAATAGCATTTTGATCTATGAACTCTTCAGTGGATTGATCCACTGATGAATATATCATTCTAAGATCCAATTGCCTTCTAAAAAGCCCCACTTCTTAATGTAGTAATTTTTGGGGGACTATTGTCAACTAAATTATGACAAAAAGTTGCAAAATTTTCTGTTCTTATGCACCCACAGAATAAAAATAAAACAGATTAATAGCTCAACTGATCATACTATGTATTTTATTTTGCCTGGCTAACTGTAAGAATTTGTGAAGAAATCTATGTATATGTATATATAATTATTTTCAGTTAAATTATTTCAGTTACTAGGATATTGACATACACAAAAGGTCTTGCAAATAGTAATAATCAGTATATTGCATCATTAAATTGGTAACCGACCATGACACACAACCATTTGTTATCCTTTCAGGTAATGGTTAAAGATATGTAGACTCCAATGTTTGATCTCAGTTCCAATTAGTTTCTGGTGTGAGTGCATGAAACACTGAGGAAGCTGGAAATAAATGAGAAATTATTTATTTCAAAATGTACTAAAGTAAACATTCTTTTGACTGTGTACTATGAAATTAGGCTGTTAAATATTTTACATGAGTAAATACTAAGAGAAACAATATACAGAGTTGATTAAGACTGCCTGTTATCACGTATTACTTAATCTAAACTCAACGACTGGCCTTTGGCAACTTCCATAGTCCCTCTGTGTCTCATTTCCTTTGTCTACTAAGGAGATGTTATGCTTCAGCTAAATTCTCAATTTGATTGGCTTGTGAGTTGTATATGGGTTAGTAAAACTCATTCTGGATTTATCTGTGTGGGTCAAAGAGGTCCTGTCTTGAGTGCTGTATCTGACCACTCACTCTTTCTCTGGTCCTGTTAATGTGTTCTGTTTTGAGGCTAGCATATAATAAGTAGATTTGCAGCATCATGGCCTTACTCCATGATGTTCCTGTCTGGGAGTCAGCTGATCATGAGCTTTATGCTCTGAAACCACGAACCAAAATAAACCACTCTTCTTTAAAGTTGTGTGGGCCATGTATTTGGCCCCAGCAAAAAAACGCTGGGTAACACCTACCTGGGTGTTATAAAAGCTACAACTATCTTATAAAGGCATTCTGAGTATGAAGGAGTGTTTTAAAAACACTAGAATGTACATTGACACATATAACCACATATATAAGTGATTATAAAATAAAACACAAGATGGGCATAGATAAATGTATTATGCTCTAGGATAAAAGGAATTGTTATCCTTCATGGATAAAAAGTTGTAACTTGGTTCAATGTGCTTATAGTATGGATAAAAATGGATCATACTGAAAGGACATTAGGAAGACTTTGTATGATGAATGTTGTTCTTATAGTCACATAGTTCTGAAGACAATGAGAATATTTACTTGCCCAAAGTTTTAGAAGATTGACCTCATCTTGATTTTTGTGTACTGATTTAAAGAAGTTATATTTAATGTATTTTTTTCTTCTAATGTTCTTTTAGTAGTCAGGTTATAAGTCCAAGTATATTCCAGATTATTATAATTCCAACTATAATTTATTTTTTTCAAATTACAAGTTATTTATTGAATTTATTGTTTGCATCTAAATTATACAAGATGAAGTTATACAACATGATATTCTGATATCCTGAAAAATGTGTGCGGATGTGTGTGTGTGTATATATATATATATACACATCTGGATTCACCTGAACCTATATCCAGCTTTCACTGCCCTGCTCCAATCCTAGACCTGTAAGACACTCTGTCAGACATACAGTACCAATTCCCAGACCACCTTGGTTTACACAGTGTTCTTATCCTGCCGGAGTCTCCACCTGTTACACCTAGACAGTATCCACTCAGTGCTAGGTATACTGCTTTTGCTTTGGGTCATCAGATTCTCCATCCTGCCTTCTGCCAAATTCCCAGGCATTTTCCCTGCCTGCCACAATAGGCCAGTTCTCTGCCTGATTAGTAGCAAGGATTAAGTGTCTGCCTTTCTTTTCTGTCACTTCAGACACCAGTGAGACACTACCCAGCACCCTGTGTTTTCACTGAAATATCCCCACATTAGTCTTGGGCATCCCAAGGTAACACATGCTTCCCCCTGGTGTCTGGACCCAGTTTGAATGACACCATAATATACATTGTATAATCAGGGCTTGTGCATGACCAGCAGGAATCCATGACAGAAGCCTCAGAAAGCAAGACCTTACATCTTCCCCCACCTTGAACAGTTGACACAAGTGGAATTAAGGAGAGAGATCTGTACCATAAAGAAGAATGTGATGTTACTAGTCCTGGAAGAAAACATTCTTTTGAAAATACATAGTAACTTTTTTTCTCTCTCTCTTTTTTTCTTTTTTCTTTATTTGTCACTCCTTTTTTTTGTTTTTTTCTTGGTTTGATGTATGTTGGAGTTTTACCACCCATGCTCCCCTTTTAATATTATGTTTTTTATTTGAATAGGCCTTCATTTTATTTTTCTCTCTCTCCCTTCTTTTCTTCATTCTCTTTCAACCTCTTCCCTTAGTCTGTTTCTTATTTTCTTTTCCTCTAGTTTAATCACCACTACCTACTGTTTATCATTTTCTTAGGTGGTCTTCTCTGTTACTATTATCTAATATCACTAATTTCCCTTTACCCCTGAACAGGACATTTTAAACAAATCTTATCATATTTTTCACATCTTAGATTATTCACATCACAGCTATTTTTCATAATCTACTTCTTTTCTCTTTCATCTGCATATTTCCATACCTCTACCATTTACTCTTATAAATTTGCATGGGTAATTGGCCTTATGTTACTATGGCTGAATACTGTTCTAGGATTAAAGGTAAAATTGCTCTTTTGAATGGATATTTAATGTATATAATACTTTGACTTGTCTTAGAAATATTTATATAACTATACATGAAGTTGACAAGGTATTGGAGCATTTGTGCTTTGTGACTAAACTCATAGCACTCCCCAATCGAGACAGTCAACTCCTACAGCCATCAGAGAAAGAAGCCTGGCTACTGTTTCAGCTGACAGCAGATCTTGACACGATGCAGATTCTGGTTTTAGGTGCATGCATAATGTAAGAATTTTGGGATCAGGAAGGCCTCCCCCTAGATTTTGCAAGAAGTCTTGGGAGGGGAGACAGTGTGTCCCTGAAAGAGCAGATTATGAAACCAGAAGTGCAGTGAAGACCCCAGAAGCCAAGAAAGTGGATTTTCTGAGGAGAACGGCAAGGAGTACAAAGGAAGCCCAAAAAAGCAACATGGGAGACACAACCACCAGCATTGTTGTAGGGGTGGAGCCACCCAAACTGTTTGGAGTTCATATCTTGTCACAGATTGCCTTAGGTGGTGGACATGGAACTATAGGACTTTATGTTTGTCCTGCTGGACTGTGGGTTTGCTTTGGTTCCTCTCCTTTTTATTCCCTAATTTGTACCTTTTGGAATGCAAATGTTTTTGCTGTGCACTGAATGTCGGAAGTGCTTAACTTTTGTTTGTTTGTTTGTTTGTTTGTTTGTACAGGGACACACAGCTAAAGTTTGCCTTGAATCTCAATGGAGATTTTGGATTTGGACTTTTCAACAATACTGAATTCGTTTGAACTTTGGCAACTCTCGGAGATAGACTAAGTGTCTTTTACATAAAGGGGCGCACATGAGTACTTCTGGGGCCAGGAGAGAAATGTCAAGGTTTGTGTCTAGATGTTCCCCAAAAACCTCATACAGTCATATATGTGTCTTTTAGATGGTGACTGGATCTAACATGAGCGATACTGAAATTAAAGATGTGTGATAAATAAATGGAGTTAGCATAGTTCATAGGTGTAGGTGGCACCAATCAATAGGCTCATTGTCTGGAGGGAATATAAAAGGAGAGAAGGAAAGCAGGCTTATTGCTTACTGTTCCTTGCTGCCCCTCTTGCCATGGACTAGTTCTCCACCATGTCACCCTGCCTTGGAGAATGTAAACTATGAATTGCAACCTCTACAAATTGTGAGCTAAAATAAACCTTTCCTCCTTTAGCTTGGTGGTTCCAATATTTTGTCTTAGCACCACAGAAAAGTAACTATGAAAACTTGTTGTAAGAGAAATGCAAATTAAAACAATACTGCTATTTCACCTTACTCCAGAAATAATGGCTATTATGAAGAAATCAAAAACAAAAGGTAGCAAAACTGGTAGTGGGAGATAGAACTCTTCTATATTTTTGGTGGGATGTGATCTCATACAACCACAACGGAAATCAGCAAGAAGAATGGAAAGCAAAATATCGCAGTTACATAGAACCCAGCTATTCCTCTTCCAGGTATCTTCCTAAAAGACTTAAAGACCTCGTATTACACTAATACATGTATACCCAAGTTTATAGCAGCATAATTTATAAGAATTAAATCTTAGATGCACTGTGTACTTCTATCAATAGGTGAATGAATTAAGAAATTTTGATATTTAAACATAAGTGAATACTACTCTGTTAAAAGAAGGCTAAATTTGAGTTATTTGTAGAAAAATTGATGCGCCTTGAGACCATAATGTAAGTGAAATAAATCAGACACATAAACTTAAATATGACATGATGAGTCTTACATGGGAAATGCAATGCATAAATAAATTAGAGAGCATAGTAAAAAATAGACCACAGGAAACATGGAGATAAATTTTTTTGTAAAAGGGAAGGAAACCAAGAGATGTTGAGGGAGACATAAAAAATTAAGATGAACCATGTATACTTACAAACTGCCCACAATAAATATATTCGCTATTTACCTAAGCCGTTTTCTAAAAAGGAGGCTATATGCTGAGTCATACTCCCTTGCATCTACACATATGCACATGCACACACACACAATTATTTTGTTCATTCATAAGTTGACAGAAACTTTGCTTCCATATTTTGACTCTCATAAATAATGCTACAATAAGTGTTGGAATGCAGATAACTAGGTGATGATTTTATTTCCTTCATATATATATATTCAAGAATAGAATTTCTGGGTAATAAGGTAGTCTTATTGTGAATTTTTTGAGCACTTGGCATACTGTTTTCCATGGTGACTGAGCCAAATCAAAATCCTACCAGCAGCAAGAAGAGTTCCATTCTCTTCAAACCCTGAATAATAGGGTTTTGTTTGTTTGTTTGTTTGTTTTTGTCTTTGAGCTTTCTTAGCTTTATTTCACCAATGTATTATGGTTTTGGTATACAGAAATTTCATCACTTTGGTTAAATTTATTCATATATTGTTATGCTACTGTAAATTAAATTTGTTTTCTTTATGTCTTTTTAAAGATAGTTCCTTGTTATTGTATAAAATACTGATTTTAGTGTGCTAATTTTGTGTCAAGTGACTTTGCACTATTTCTTTTACTTCTACTAGGTTTATATGGAGTTTTTAAGGTTTTTCTCATAGAAACTTACGTTATCTATGAGCAGTGACAACTTAATTTCTTTCTTATTTGGCTGTCTTTTACTTTCTTGCCTAATTAGCTATCTAATTGCTATAGCTGGAATGTCCACTTCTATATTTAATAGAAATGGTGAGAATGATCATCCTTTCTTTTTAATTCTTACATTAAAGCATAAGCTTTCAACTTTTCACTATTTGTATGATGGTGTCTATGGTTTTACTATAATCTTTGAAGTACATCTGAAGCTAACAAGTGTTCTTTAAACAGTTTAATGTACTGCTTTAGAGTTCAAGAAATGCGTGCACTGAAGTCACTCTTGTCTTTGGATTCATCTTTTCATGTGCTGTCACTGTAGGCATCATCATGCAAAAGATGATCTATGAAAAATACAGAGGGAGCGAAGAGTACTTTCAACCAACTATGGAAAATCTGTAATGTCTAATGTTTACATAGTGCAAGATAATCATTCAAAACAAAAGAGAAGATTGACAGATAAGAAGAAGAAAAATAGTAACTTTTGAGACCTAGAAGACAAGAGCAATGCTTTGAAAGGAAGCTCAACATAATCTAAAGATGTTTATAGGTCAAATATGTTAAGGAACTAAAAACATTATTAAACTTCTTGATATAGAAGTGATTGGCAACATAATCAAGAGTTAGTATTTCTTTTAAGGGTTTGGAATATAATCCAACATTAAATATGGTGGTAGAGAAAGTGGGGGTAGAAGAATCAGAGATCATAATTATAGAATGTTTGTTTGGGGAGATTGGCTACTAATCCAAGTATTGTGTTGTAGATGATGTAAGTTACTAGGGGGATATTATAAATCAATGAATCAATTTTTTTAAAAATTCCATGTTAATTTTTAACTGGTTCATTTCACAGATGAGATGAAAAATAAGTACACTGTATACTTCCTTTCTTGAAAATGAATTAAAATTTAATTAGCCATATGTAAAATTGCCTCCTTGTTCTCCATAATATTGCTGCACAATCTTTATCCATATTATGTAAACAACATTAAATCACTGCTTAAGATATCAACATCCATAATACTAGCGTTTTATTATCATGGCTCATAGCTTCTATGATAATTATGTTAAGTTTAATAAAAAGATAATAAGAATAAGCATCTAACATAATTTGAAGGAATGGCATTCAGTGATTTATGTGGATTATTTAAAGCCTACAACATTACCACTATTAAACAAACATGCTTCTATCAAAACAAAATAGTTCGAAATATGATCAAAATGTATAGAATTTCAGGTAAAGACGACATTTAAAAATAAACCTTTAAAACTGGGGTTACTATTGATATAGGGAATTGCAGCTCCCAACATACTACATGTCTGGTATGAGTTCATGTTCTCTAAAATCAACGAATGAATTTTAGGAACAACAGAGTTTAAGAGCAGAATATATTTATTGAGAGAAAGAAAGCTTCTGTCTGACAGAGAGACAGAAGGGGTCCCAAGTGGGTTTTCAAATACTCTGTCTTTTCTAGGGATTTTTGCAGAGTAAAACCATGAAATAAGATGAGTCTAAGGTAGGGGGAAAATGGGCATAAGGTGGAACAGAACCATGGTCAACCAATGAGATTAATTATGCATGTAAAATTGATTACAATAGGGACAAATGGGAAAGCAAGTCACGTAGCAAGGGAGAATGCATAAAGAACAATGATTCTACCCATAGAGGGTTGCGATGGTGGCTCCTGGCTTCAAAGATGATCCATGGCTATTTAGAATATCAATTCCTAATGTTTATATTAAGGGTATGGTTGCTTTGTTTTACCTTTTGTCTTGGGATCTGGCCCACAGTGGGAAGAGTCTGTCTCTTCCAGGTCACAAGACATCTGGTTCTCTGTGCTGGCTCCTTCAAGGGTCTAGCCCTGTCTGACTGCCTATAATATTTCTATCTAACTCAGTTGCTGTAACACTATTGGAAGGCACAGTGTTCAGACACCACAATCATGATTTATTTGAGAAATATTTTTGTAATGCATCCTAAATATTTTTAGATCATAAACTTGAATCAAGGTAATCACAGCATGCTGAAAGATATTTTCTAAGACACCATAGTACATTTTACAGGAAATTTATCAACAACTGGAAATATTTTTATTTTCAGATAGTTGCAAATTTTTTTGAAACCTAAAATTGTCTGCTTAGAACTCCTTACTTCTCTATTTTTCATAAGTATATTACATTATGCCTCTCCTAACCATCAAGTCAGATAACCTAGAGTATAATTTACTGAGTGATACCTCATGAAAACATGAGGCTATGATCTGACTCCTGCTATTACTCTGGTAAAAATAAGCAGCAACATTGTCAGTAAAATCTGATACACTGTTGAAATGGAAGGAGCTAACAGCACTACTTTGCTTAATATAAAGTTATAAAGTTATGTCGAAGAGAAAAGAATAGACAGTGAAAGAGAGAGAGGGAGACTGAGAGAGAGAGGCTATTAAATTTGGTATCTCTCAACACCTTATACAATGGTAAGTATAGAAGTCATCATTGCTCCATTACTTTGTTACTATTATAGGAAAAAAATGCCTTCTTCTGTTTGTAGCTCACATCAGAAGGCCCAAATAAGTCCATGGTGCTAATTTTTTTTCTTAATGTAAAGCTCTATAAAAGAAATAATTATTAAGGTTATTCTCATCCATCGTCATACACTATCTCACCACTGGCCCTAGAGTGAAGGAGCCTATTGACCACAGACTGACACTTCTGAAACCATGAACCAAAAGTAGAGAATTAAAATATTGGTGTGCAGGTGCTGCCCCTCCATGGTGAATGTACACATTATGTATATCAAACATGCAGAAGCAAAAACAGAAGAAACAGAAAAATAAAATAAATGTTTTCTTCAGTTATCTTAGAGCTTTTGTTACCAGTTTTGTTAAAAGTAATGTAAAGCTGATTAACACAGAACCTCAGTCAAGATATTAATAAGGAGTGTTAATACTAATCCAAAACTATTATTTTTTTAAATTCCGCATTAATTACTTTAATTCATTGGGGAATTAAGTGAATCACCGCATTTAAAGCATTTAAATAAATTTTACCCTAAAAATTTGTGGTACATTTAAATTTGGTATTTGTATTACTATTGCTCTTTTTGTTGTTAGGAAAGCTGCTTCTGCCCTATAGGTTACCATGAAAATGAGAGTCTGGCAAACCTGTTGGAAGTAATTGCTCTATTACAGACAACAAAATAAGTGTCTTTATTATTACTATTACAAAAATTGCAGTGTCATTGAAAACAATTTCCATTATTTGTATAATCATGACTATAAGAATCATTATCATAGTTTATATTTTAATGTATCAAATATGAATGCCTTTAAGTGTTTTAATGAAAACAATAATTCAATATATTTTAGACCAAAAATGCTTGTTCATACTTGTAGAAATGCATGGCAACTCATATGACATATGACATTATATTTCACAAGGTACACTCAACAAAACTTGGAGTTTTAAATGTTTGAAGAAACAGAATAAATGATGCTGAAAATTCTAGTCTTTAAAAGACCAATCGCTGTATTCCTCTTACTTGTTCATGGCTATATCCTCATTTCTATTAGTTATGGGTGCTTCTTTGCTGTACTCTGAATCCAGGCATTGCCTTGCTAGCAATACCAGAATTTCTGCAAGGGTTGTCATTCACTGTATTCTCCATTATGATTTCCTAATACTCCCACTATTGGTTTTATATTCTGCAATTTGGACTCTCTCTCTCTTCCTCTCTCTCTCTCTCAGTCTCCCTCTCTCTCTTTCACTGTCTATTCTTTTCTCTTCGACATAACTTTATAACTTTATATTAAGCAAAGTAGTGCTGTTAGCTCCTTCCATTTCAACATTTTATCAGATTTTACTGACAACGTTGCTGCTTATTTTTACCAGAGTAATAGCAGGAGTCAGATCATAGCCTCATGTATTCACCACCAAATCTATGCTAACTAAACATTCCCTTGTGAAAATCATATCTGATGAATTATCCCTGTCCCATCTGATTTAAACCACCCACTTCCTCGTACAGTATTTCGTCTCCTTTTTATTTATTTTTGTTTGTTTGTTTGTTTGTCTTGACGTCTTTTCGAGACAGGGCTTTGCTGTGCAGTTCAGACTGGCCTCAAACTCGCAGCGATCCTCCCGTGTCAGTCTCCCAAGTGCTGGGTCTATGGGCTGGTTCCACCATGCTTAACCTTTATTTCCTTCTTTCAGTTTAAAAACTTTGACCCTGGAACCACCAGTTCCTTATTTGTATCACTATTCCTCCCTCCCTACTCAATAATTTCTACCAATATATAAACCTGACATAAGTTCCTGCATTTAAAATGCACAAATACACTTTAAGAAAAAATAGAGGATCTTTACTTATCTAAATTGAACATCAAAAGATTTTTTATTTCTCTTTAAAAACCTTTATTTATCATGTTTTCTCACTTCATTTTCTCATCTTTAGAGGGAGAACACCCGTTTCCTGACTTTCTCGTTCCCTGCTCAATGCTCATGCCCTTGTGCCAAGAACCTGTGAATACACTACTACATACAGCAAAGGGAAATTGTCCAATGTGATTAATAAGAATTTTAATACAGGGAAACCATCATAAGTTATGTGGATGGGCAGAATATAGTCTAAAGGGTCCTCAAAATATGGAAGAGGGTAGCAGAAGGTTTAGAGAGGAGATATGACCATGGAGACAGACATTACACTGATATAATTATCTACTCATGATGAAAGGAAGAGCACCAGGAGGGGGAGTGCAGACCCCTCCAGAAACTGTAAGTGGTAAAAATACGCAAAGAAGCAAAACAAAACAATGAAACAAAAGATTCTTCCCTCAAGGCACCAGAAAAAATGCAGCCCTGTCAACACTGATTTCATTTCAGGGAAATCCAGTTTATATTTCTATTCTCCAGAAAGGTACACTAGTATATTTGTGTGGCTTCGAGCTATTAAATGTAGGATGACTTGTTATGGTAGCAACAGGAAACAAATGGAAATTCCTTTCTACCTGGAACCCTCTCCTGTTACGGTTTCCTCTCTACACCTGTGCAGACCCACTATTTTAAAGGTGATCAATAGCACTAAGACCAGAACCTCAGCAGTCTTTGACACTAGGGATTGTTTCCAAACAAATTTAATATTTTTGGTCATTGGCTCATCTTGCTCGAGAAATCATTCATTCTGCATAAAATCTTTTAGGTTTTTTTAAATTTATTTTTCTGAAAGTATTCTAAGAAAAATGTTTTTTTGTTTGTTTGTTTTTGAGAAATGGCCTGAGTGTGTGTGTGAGACTCCTGCCAGGTTCTTGTCTAGATCTGATGAAATAACCCATCTATGAAACACTTTAATATAAAATTTCACCTCGAGATTATTCAGATCACAAAACATTTCAGATACCTCCTGAATGATGCTGGTGTATGGTTAGGATTTCTCAAAGGAGGTTCTCTTATTTTGTCATTCTGCCTCTGACACAGAATAACATAAAGACAGAAAAGTTACCTTTTGAGGGACATTTTTCTCCCAAATACAACAGTTTGGAGCTCTCTGATTCTATTTCCCACCAGGATCAGTCCATATCTTTGCCTTCTCTTCTTTGTATCTAGAGAGATATTTAAGATAGATTCCAGACCATTAGGAAAGAGAAAACAATGTTTTAAAAATAAAATACCAGCTCCAACGTTAGTTTGTTAAAGAACAGTTTTCTTGTTATCTTCTGTCACCTGTTTGTTTCCCTAACATTATCACATGCTCTGTTTAAGCAGTTTTGTTTAAAATACTGCATGCACCATTAGAAGGTATCTCCTTTAATTCTGTACACAAATTGCAGTAGGGAAGTCACTTGCTATTTTTTTCCTACTTGTTGCTTTTTCTCAATCTCCTTTACTGGCTTCTCTTTTGCATTTTTAATTATTTGACATTAAAATAATCTAAGACTCACTGCAAGGTTGTCCATTCTCAGTGTAAATCCTCTATTTTCTCTTATATAGACTTAAATATGATCATTACATTGTCTCTCCAGTCTAGATATCGTTGCTATGTTCATAATTCTGACAAACAATTATCACTTCAGCAAATATACTTGATTAATGGACAGGTATCTCTAGATTAACATTCCAAAATCAGCAAAATAGTTTCTCTCTTCAAATTCTCTTACCAACCCCAGATGCTTCCTGTCTCTGTAATGCAGCCACCACCAGCCTTTGCCCAGGGAAGCACACACCACTGACTCTTCCTTTTAACTCACTGTCCAAAAATTCATTAGCAAGTTCTCCAATCTCTCTGCTCTTCATCGCATCACACTGAAGCCCTAATCCACAAATTCCCAGCTGAAACCATCCTTTGTCCCCTGGTTTAGTGCAACATCTCAGTGTGATCTCTTAGTGACAAGAAATCTTCCTCAAGCCCAATGGTGCTACTGCTCCATTTGAATGTTGACCAGTGTTCAACCTTGAGGGTTTTACAAAATCTAAAACATCGCCTTATTTTTTTCTAAAAGGTTTTCAGAGTACTTACACTAAAACTCAAATACACCTTAGGCCCTCACCTATGCTTAATCAAACCTCTTCCAGCTCAATTTTCCTCCTTTCCTCCATGTCTACTTAGCTCTAGTCATACTCACTTTATAGCAGTCCTCCAGGGTATCCTCCTTTATTTCTTGGTTTACTTACTTTGCACTGAGGTTGGAACTCAAGTTCTTTTGCACTGAACTACTTCTTCAGCCATATTTATATCATGAGACGTAGGGTCCTGCTAAATTGCCCAGAGTGGCCTTGAATTTGTGATCCTTCTACCTCAGCCTCCCAAGCAGTTGGGTTACAGGTTTTAGTCACTACACTTGATTTTATGATTTCTTTTTCAATTCAATAGATTCTAATATGGTTTATGGGAGTGTCTGTTTGTGTTACTGGAAATTGATCCCAGGTCCTTCACACCGAGCCACATCCTCATCCCATATGAAACGTTTTCTCAGTCACTAACATACAAAGTCTGAGCTCGACTTTGAGATCCTCCAGCCTCAGCCTTCCCAAGTGCTGGGATGGCAAGCAACACTTCATGGGATATGCATTCCTTTGTTACTGGCCACGCCTAATTTTTTTTGACTAGTTTTCCTCATGTTTTCAAATGTCTCTTCTCCAAGGGAGTTTTTATGACTTTCCTATTTAAAACTCTATTCCTTGCCCTCTGTATCTAACTGCCTACCCAGATTCATCCGAATTTTAGTCCCATAAAGATAAATAATTCATCTTATTTGTCGTCATATCATTGAAACTCAGAAATAAGAGTAATAACTGGCATGAACAAAGTGCTCATTGAACTGTTCATGAAAATATAAATTACCAAGTGAATAAATACATTCATGGCTGAGTAATACTGGCCACTTACAAAAGGCTGGAAACAATGCCTCATGATCACAGTAACTGGATTTACTCATGGAAATTTGAGGGAAAGTTTAGTAAATTTTACATTGTGGACTTTTAGAAAAAAAAAATTTGCACATGTCCCAAGCAGGGTCCCCTAATGTATTATGAAGGGCCTTCTAGGAAAGTAGTTTGACTTTCTTAAATCCTGTTGAACACCATGGAATCTGAATGAGAAAAATTCCCATGAGGACTCTTTAAAAAAGTCAGAGATAATTACTGAGACTATGGAAATTGACCCTGTTTGTTTAATTCGTCTGGGAAGAGTCATGTGAAGAAAACATTAGAATATCACTTCACAGTAGAGATACACCCAGAGAGGGCATAACTCTGAGCTGACATTAATTATACCGAATTTGGAAGACAGATTCTTTTCCTGCTTAGTAGCATTAACTGTCCACACTATGTCTCCTCATGATGTCTCAGTCTCTGTGTGTGAAAGTGGGTGTGCATGCGTATTCACACTCATCACTAAAGTCTTGGCCAAACTTTCTCTCTCTCCCTTTCTCTTTCCCTTTCTGTCTCTTTGCCTTTCCCTCTCTCTCTCTGTCTCTCTCTCTCTCTGTCTCTCTCTCTCTCTCTCTCTCTGTCTCTCTGTCTCTCTCTCTCTTTCTAAGTGTGTCCTGGTCCATGAGTCTATATGAGGAAAAGGCAAAATGGGGTGAATCTCACGGACTCTCTCCTCTTTGAACACAACGAATATCCCCTTGGCTTGCCTTTCTACTCTGTGGTAAAAACTTGGAAGCTGAAATACAGATAGCAAAATAACGATACAAACATACACTACAACATAGGATTCCTGATATTTGCCTGACCTAAGCACAGGCGGGTTCCCATCTCCCCAGAAACCACTGTGTGGATACTGCCAGGGTGTATTGATTCTCCCTCTCAACCACCACCAGAACTTGGAAATCTCACATGGTGGCACTCTCTAGGAGTGGAATCCTGCCCTGAAAAAGGTATCAGGAGAGGCAGCAGGCAATGGTAGCAAGTTTGTCGGATTTGGGTTTTGGGTTTCGTTCTTTGTGTGCAGTTTATTTGTGTGTGTGCTTGTGTTAGCTTTAGTGTTTCTCTTCTGCTGTTCCTTTTCTTTTCTTTTCTTTTCTTTTTGTTTTTTAGCTTATGTTTGTGCATTTGCTTCCTTGCTTCCTTTAGGGAGATGGGGCCTCCATATGGACCTCAGGCCGGACTCCTTGAAATAACTGATGCATCCTATCAGACTCATTTTTCCTATTTTTTTCTTCCTTTCTTCCCTCCTCTTCTCTTCTCTTCTCTTCTCTTCTCTTCTCTTCTCTTCTCTTCTCTTCTCTTCTCTTCTCTTCTCCTCTCTTTCTCACTCTCTGTCTCTCTCTCCCCTCTCTGTCTTACTTCCTTCTGATTCTTATTATCCCACTCCTCTATCCTTACTTTAGTTTTTATTTAGTTGATGTTTGAATACCTATTTCTAAGTAGTCATTACACAGCAGGCAGCAAGTCTCTCAGTTTTCTTCCTCAGGTACCAGAGTGCTGGTATGCCACAAAATGTTAGAGATAGCACCATAAAGCAGGGAGCAGAACATGCTCTTGGAGTTTTATACAGTCAGTATAGGAACTTAGGCTCAGAGTAAGGCACAAAGACTTTTAAGACAAGATAAAAAGTGAAATGATTAAGCAAAATACATATGTAAGAAAAGGAGAGCCCAGTATAACTCTGGGTAGGGTTTAGAAAAAGTTAAACATGATTCCTGAACTAAGAATAAAAACCTGCTCAAATTTAATACCAGTAAATCAGTGACAAGTTTAATATACATTTCAGTATATTTTTGGTCCTACAAGAATGAGATCTGCTAGAAAACAAAAAAGATCACATTTAACATCAAAAAAATTATAAGTACTTGTAGACCAACAAATGTTGGCAGACCTTTATGTAAAAACTGTATCATACGCTTCCATAATGTAAACAAGTTTTATTTCAATAGCCATTGTACATTAAAGCGATATCACCTTACCAGCAGTATAGACAATAAAATATAGCAAAATCAAGATAGGGTCTTTGTTTATGGATTTTTCCTCACCCTGCGGTTGTGCCAGTTACTAGATTCACAGGGGCACTAGGAGGCTCACGTGGGTTCCTTATATCACTGAGCACACAACATAGCTATGGCTCGCATATCTCCAGAGATTTGGGTTACCACAAGAGACTGTAAGTCAGTTTTTAAGGACACATAAGCTATGCATGATTCTCCTGAAAGAAGGTCATAATTAACCCAAAGGAACCCCATCATCCATTAACTTTGAGGGGAACATCATGTTGTCGAATATGTTGCTCTGAGGATCTGATGTCTGCTGTAGCCCCAACTTTCTGACACTTACTAACATAGTGGCAGTAGGTAAGTCACTATTTGGAAACTGTTAGCAAAATTTTATGTGTACAAGCTATCTACACAGGAATTTCTAGAGTGAGAGCACATAAGTGAAACTGCCTTGCTATATGTCTGCAAAATCTCTTTTCAATGTTATGTCCTGCCAAAGCCTCATGCAGTCATAAGTAGGTTTTTCAGAGGTGGTTGAATCTAGAGAATATGCTTGATTCGTGGTGTGATACTAGGATTGTGGGTGCTAGGGTTAAGGGCAGGTGATTACTAAATCAGCACACTAATTGGTTTGCCACAGTCTTAATCCTGGTAGCCTGGAAACAATATAAGGAACAAAAAGAGACTTGTATTATCTCTTGCTTGCTTTGCTGTCTTTTGCTCACTAGGAACTATTACACCTCTGCAGTGCCTGTCTGCTATGCCAACCTTGCCTTTGAGTCAGCTGATTATGGACTGAAACCTCTACAAATTGTATGCTAAATAAAGCTTTCTTCCTTTAACTTTGGGTGTTCTTTGTTTTGTCTCAGCAAAGAGACATACCCTAATGAGAACATCACAATGTTTCTAAAAACTACACTGCATTAATGAGGAGATTCAAATATCCTTCAAATTCTTACTCTCCAAGCAGGTGACAGAAAGTGCTTTCTTACCATCAATCAGATGATATTTTCTGCTATTAAATATTCACAAATATTTAATTACAGTTATGAACCAAAATCTTTCTTTTAAAATTCCCTCTAGCAACCTAATGTTGGTCAATTAATAAGCATATTCTGGGTATGACTTTAGTTGCAAGTAGTATTAAGGAAAAAAAAGACTTGAATGAAATTGCATTAGACCTACTCTCTGTCTCATTATGTAAGGGAGTACTCTTCATTTCAGCATGGAGGACTATGTCCATGTTTTAACCATAATGAAAACATAAGCTAGAACTGTTCACCTGGAAATGTGCAGGTCAAGTGGAGAAAGACACATGCTGTGAGAGGGAACACAGAGCCTTTCCCACGCCCAGCAGGCGCTGGCCTCCCTCCCTGCACCAGTGGAAGGAGCAGCAGTGCACTACCTCGGGGATCTGTCTGCTCACAAAGAAATATGACCTAGGTTACAGAGCCCCACTGAGAGCCCCCTCTGCTGGGTTCAAGCTGAAGCTTTCTATAATATGTTAAGCATTTTTTTTTTCCTTTGGATAGCTTTCCACTTTTTGTCATTTACTTACCGGCACTTAAAAAAAAACACACACATTTAAAAAGAAAGTTTTAACTATGCAAGAATAAGTAAGAAAAACTAACTGAAATGTCACAGTGGCAGATTTAGAAGTCAAAGGCAAATGGAGATTCTTGATCTATGAAGAAGAAATAATAGTGAAAATAGCCTAAAAGGTCTGAGTATTTGTAATTTTAGGATAAATTCATATACAAATATAAACCATAGAAAATGAGAATATGTGTTAAATGAAAAGAGTTATGGAATAAGGACATAAATGATAAGCTGACAAAAGTTATAAATCATCAAAAATGTTGTCATGGGGCTGAGGATTTAACTCAGTGGAGTAAGCACCTGCCTGGAGGCACAAGGTTATGAGTTCCATTCTTGGTACAAAAAAAAATGTTGTTAAGGAAGAACCCATTGGTCATAAAATTGTAATCCAGGAATCAACTCAGTGGGCTTCAGATAATGGTAGCTGTGCTTCTCCTAACGCTTTTCAGTGCTTTATTTAGTTTTTGCAGGAAAATAAAATGAGCAGGGAGCTTACCAGATTGGAGGGACTCAAATCAGAGCACAAACAATATAATACTTAAGATTCAAGATAATCTTATCTTTACATCCTGACTCCTACTTACTGGTTATCCATTTAATAATACATGCTGAAATTACTGTTAAATCTCCTGAGCCTCAGCTTGTGACCTGGCTCTTAGAGCTGTGTTAAGTGTTAAATTATTAACTTATATCAAGCATCTGAGATACAGCGATGCTCAATAAATGATACAGCTTCAACACATCTTGCCAGTTGTCTCCTCTGAAATGCAGTCTTTAAACTTTCTTCATTTTGAACTGTATTCCTACTCTGTACTTTGGAGCACAGTAACAGTGCATTAAGCAAAGGAAACAGAACTTAAAAATAGACAAATACTTACACAAGTTTGTTTCCATTTTTTTAAAATTTTATTTTAAAGAGAATAAAATCAAACAAAATGAAACAGAATAAAGTCAATCAAAACAAAACAGTGAAAATGATACAGGACTTCAATACAGGATAATAGGAAATCAACAATGGCTACCATAATGCCTCTTGCTTCTTCAAAATTGTTACCCATACAATCAGACATAATAAAATCAAACAAACCAGAACAGAATAAAACCAATCAAGAGACAACATAGAAGAAAACAAAACAATAAAACAACAAAACAAAACTCAGTTTTCTATTTGTCAATGAAATTTGAACATTTAATTTTTTAAAATATTTTAAGTAGCAGAAAAAGTAGACATATTCAGTATTTTCCAAAACATGTTCAGAATTGTTTAAATAGTTTCATTTCTGCTGATGCAAAGCATAACAGTATAAGGTTGCTAAAAAGAAAACCTGCATTTGATATAAAAGATTAACGTGACTTTTGCTTGAAGGTGGCAACTTCATTAACTAAAAAATTTCAATGCCTTTAAAAAGATTTGTAATATATCTATTTTGGCAATGATTTCTATGACTGATGCTGAACACATATATATTTTTACTGTATCTCATAATAATTGTGCTACTTTTTATCTGTAGAATTCATAAAGTTTAGCATAAAGTTTAATCTTTTTGTCATTGTTGTTCTAGACTATATGGCAGTACTTTTCTCTCACCCTCAAAATATCCAATGAAACTCATCTTCCTTTGTCTTTCAGGAAGCTGCAATGGTGAGCACATACACACAGATTCAAAGAAGAATCCAAAATAAGTTTTGTTGCTGTTCTTGTGTTGTCAGTAAAACTGACAAGTTAAGAGATACGACTCACAGGCTCACACCAAGATGCATGCATCTGAATTGCTGCCTGGATTATTTCAAAGACCTGCTTGGGGCATGGAGCATTCCTTAATGCTGTTTGTCTCCAGACCACCTCCTGCACCGCTTAAAATAACAATATACATCTGCGCTACCACCCAATCTGTATTAGATTCCCTTGAAGATGCAGAATAGAGTTGAAAAAGCTGATTTTATTGACAATAGATTCACATGTCAAAAGTTACTTCTCTAATATCATGAAGTGCAGCATATTTTTAATACAATTCCTTGTTTCTTAAATGAATAATCATTGTACAAGCAACAATGAAGTATTTTAAGCTATTAACCATTGTTAACCTCCTATTATGTTGTTTTGAAATTCTTTATCACCACTTTTGTACTTTTCTCATTTTAAAATTTTTAAAAATGTGCCTTTTCAGTAACTATGCAAAATGTTTATTTTCTTGAGCAGGGTCCAAAAGTTATGATGTATGCATCAAATCTAACCAGTGGATTTTTAAATCTTTCCTGTGCATTAATAAGCTAAGAAGAGTTTTTATATATTTAAGATCTATGGCACAGAGCCAAGAATTTGCACAGAAAACATACATTTCCTGAAAACTCTTAAATGTTTTCAAACTAGACCTGTAGAGAAAAAATGTAGACCTCTGTTCTAAAGTTTCTAACTTATCCTTCTACCTAGAATATGTTTCAACAAAATATTTCAAAAGCAAATGGAAGTGTATTTTCTCCTTTCCTGTGACATTCTGGAAATTTTATACATATAGCCAAAAGAGATATAATTCTTGCCCATTAACACACTGATCTGTCAAATTACCGTGATTTACAGAATTAGGGGCTTTTAGTTTAATATTATTTTTGTAGCTATTTGTTTCACTGTGGGCCTAAATTTCTTGGCACATTATGTTTTACGTTTGCAAAATTAATGTTGATTCTATGTCTATACTAGTACTAAGTATACAGTGTAAAAGGCTGAATTCAAGCCATAATTTTGTCATGGGGACTCCAAATAGACATGCCAGACTTCTAATAGATCTAGATGAATGCTGAAGTTTTATTTATGTCTCCAGGTGACAAGCCATGACGGATGGCCTGACAAAGTCCCATAGTCCAGTTTTCCACAGCCAGCAAATGATCACAGAGCGCGCCTGCCAGATTAGGCATCAGCATCTCAGGACCATACAGCAGAACTTTGAAAGTCATTTGTTTGTACTTCTAACAAGTGCATTCTATTATGTAGCATTTCGAGTAAGCATAATTTTATAAAAAGTTGTTAAAAGTCCTCTTGTCACCAATAAAATCCTTTTCTTGGTATAGACAGGACTGATAAAAAGTAAGTATCTTCAACATTGTATCACTCTATTAAAAAAAATCAAAGCAAGTATTTCACTAAATGTTGCTAAAGTAATTAGCGTGGCACTTGTTCGTTATTCTGCCACCAGCTACTGCTTAAGTAACATTTTTCCCTTCATCACAGAGATTGTTCATTTAAAGATGAATTATGAGTCTCCCTCTTATCAGTAGGTGAAGGCTGTCATCCCGCGCTGCTGTCAGGGAATGCATATTCCGAAGGAAGGTATCTAATTTTAGCAGTCACAGCTAAAGACGATGTTACTGTTAGTTGTCAGAGAAGTGATCATTAAAGAGTCTATTTTCTCTTTGATGCAAGCAATTCAGATCAACTTTTCGAGGCACTTAGATTTGCCATGAATATTCCTCCAATTTTCACTTCATTTTTTGTTATTCTCTTTCCAATGTCATTTTTAATGCATGTAATACATATAAAAATATTTCCTTGTTTACTTTTTTCAGATACATGATTACTTAAGTCGACTATGTTTTTACACCATTGGTGACCATTTATTATTTAAAAATTATTACCTTTAAAAGGAAATCCTGTAGTCATTTTTTTCTTTAGAATGTTATGTGTTGCATATATGGTGACTTTTCTAGATATAAGACTTGTAGTTTTTAATGTCTTTTAGTGTTCCTGAAGGCAAGTTTTTCCTCATTTCTGTGAGTTATGATGGAAAGAATATTTAGGCTACTTTGGTGCTTCCTGTGATTTTTCAGTATTCTAACTATGTATTCAATATGGTCATCAAATAACCATTGATTTCTTTTATTTTTTTTCTCAGGCATTTCAGTTTTTGGATAAAATTATAAAATTAGATCTGCATTGTCAAACATATGAATTTATAAGTTCTTTCATGTGGAATAAACACATACTATATAAAACCAGAAGAAAGCTCAATTGAAATATTTTATAGGGAAATCAAAAATATTTGTAATTATTGACATAACCTACTGAATTTAACAAATAAAATAATATTTAATTTTATGGTTTATAGATTGTGTCAACTTGAGAAGTCTAGCAGCTTAATTAAGTAACTCAGCAGCTCTACATCCTGGGGTGTAGAGCACAGTTACCTGGTCATTGTTACAATTTGAGAAGGTCAGAAGTTTAACTGAGAGATTCAGCAGGGAGCCAGGGGTCTTACTTGGTAAACATCCTCATCCTGTGCAAAGGAAGGCAAGGATGTTTGTGGATGCTACACCCACCCTGGAGGGGGGTGTCCTGTGTACTATATAAAGGAGGAGAAGAGGCTTGCTCCCCGCTTTTTGCTCTGGATGCTTTTGCTTGGCTGCTGCCTTGAAGTGTTGTTCCTGTGCCATGCCACCCTGTCTTGGAGCCAGCTGATTGTGGACTGAAACCTCCAAAAACTGTAAGCTAAATAAACCTTTCCTTCCCTAGTTTGTGTGTCAGGTGTTTTGTCTCAGCAACAAGTGAAAAGTAACCAAGACATTTAATACGGAAATGAAGACAGCTGTTTCCTCTGTTCCTTTTTAATGGAAGTCATTAGTAATGTATTTCTAAGTCTAAAATAAGGAATTAATTTTGTTCTCATTGGGCTTCCAATTACAGTTGACTGTATGAAAGAATCTTTGCACTCATCAGCTGAGTATTTATCAGCTTCTGTTTCTTTGGATGATGGATCCCATTGGAGATGTTTTAGGTCTGATGGTTACATAGTCTTTTTTAAAGATCTGCTGAGTCAAGAAAGCAGAATGGCTTCAGTTTAGTGTTTTGTTACAGTGTCCCCAGTGGCCTCCTGATACATTCTGGACTATATACTGCAGTGCCTGTACACATTCTCCGAAAATCACAGGCAGAGTTACTTGGCTTTGTTTCTCTGGGCAGGTTCACATGGAGGCTACCCTAGGTGGCAGTAAAGGTTCTGCATCTTCATTACCATGTACCCATGTATCTTACAGTTTATTTGTCACATTATGAAATCTCTACATATCACAGAATAGATTTCTCTTTTAGTTAAAGTTAAGATTCCTGTTATTTAAAACTTGGTTCTAGTTTCTGACTCATCTGCATCTATTTAAAAAAACAAAAGTACCAAAACAACCTTTGTTTAAGTAATGAGAAATCATATGACTAGTTAGAAGTTAAATTGTTCTTTACCCTGCAAGAATCATTGGAGAGAGTTTAGGATGGAGACAATCTCAGAGATTTTCTAGGTGGGTTGCATGTAGGTGGTAGTACAATTTAGAGGTGGGAAGCAGAAAGAAAACAGAAATTAAGGAAGAGATATGCAAGAAGCAAATGTGCTCCCATGTATCATGGGAATACCACAGCAAGAAAGGATGGTGCAACCCTAAGGAGATAACTTGAGGTCAAAGAAACACATTTTGAAGTTCTATGTTGTATAATAGCCATTCCTTATCCTGGAACACAAAATCGTTTCCTTATTTTAACAGAACTCTGTTCATTGAGGCAAAAGGCAACTGCCTTTGCAGAGAAAAGTTTATCAATGAGATGATGTTTTCATTAAAAGTTTATACCTGAAGGTTAACAAAGGTAACAAGCTCATATTACTTAGTGTGCCATGAGAAGAGTGAGAGTCACAGGAGTGATAGAGACCCCAAAAATCTCAAATTCATTCTCTGATTATGAGTTAATTATCTGATATTAATTATCTGACTAGGAAGAAAAGTTAGAGATGAAAAGAGAAAACCTGGGGATCCCAGGAAGCAAAAGCAAAAGATTTCCCTTTCTGTAAATGTGAAATTCAACATCAGGAATTTCTCATGGAAAAGGAATGCGCAGCTGAGGCAAACTGCTCAGAAGGTTTAACAGAAGGTGAGAACTACATCTCTATTTCAGGGTTTGCAGCATAAGCATCAGATAGGGAGCATGAAGGAAATTCAAGTTAAATGCTTTGTACATATAATTCCATCTTCAACTAGATTATCAAGAAGCCAAGTTTGTGGTTGTATTGGGGAGGGAATTCATTTATGTTTCTGCTACTGACAGTTAAGCAAAGATTTGAAACTGTTTTTGCTTACTCAAAGGTATTTTCTGTTTATTTATTACCAAATAACAAGTTTTTGTCCTACTGTTCTGCAGGTCAAGAATCCAGCACCGCTAGGTTGCCCGGCTCAGAGTCAGAAAATGACCTAATCTCAGTATCCTGCCAGGAGCAGGAGTCAAGCATCTCTGTGTGCTCAAGTTGCCCCACGTCTCTTCACACAGATTCCTCGGTGAAGACTCTACTGGTGAGGCTCTGTGCACCTCCTCAGAGCTTGCCCTCAGAAAGCTCAGACTCGGGCCGGGAGTTTGGCTCAGTGGCTTAAGCGCTTGCCCTGGCAGGCGTAAGGCTGTGAGTTCAATCCCCGGTGCCGCAAAAAAAAAAAAAAAAAAAAAAGAAAGAAACCTCAGACTGCTTACCTAGTGGCTGAGGACTTCGTTTAAGAATCCCATAGGAAAAGGCAGAAGAAACACTAGCTTACAGTCAAGTCATAAAAGTTCCTGCCATCCCTTTCTACTGTCTACAGCCAATGCAGAGCCCTTCCTTGAAGCATCATCAGGATCAAATTTCACAAAAGCATGTGAGGTGGAGACATCACTGTGGTTATAGTAGGAAAATCTACCATATAAGCAAATGAAAACAAAATCCACTGTAAAATTTATGTATATAAATTATATTATCATTTATGTTAATAATAAATGCAAAATTTTAATAATTATGCAACTCTATATTATTTTATAATGTGTTATATATTTATGATATATGTAATATATTTCATGCATATTGATGTCTTTACCACCGCTGGGTTCCTATAAATTGGACTGTGCTGCATGGTGGCTACACAGTTAATTCTGCACGATCACTTAGATTTTGCATCACCACCTCTTAATTCAAAGGTGGGTCAAATTTGTTTCCTTCATTACAGATGTTCATGTATTGGCAAAAGAAAAGCCAAGGAGTTCAGTATCTAATATTTAACTTTCAGTGGTATAATTTGACTTTTAACTCCTAAGAATCCTCAAGACTTTCAGTATAGACAGGCAATTCTCCAAATACTTTGAGGTAATGGGTCAGTCAGGTAGGACAGGTAAAATTTTTTTCTACCATATAAAATAACATTAATTTTGCCCTATACTAAATACACATTGAAAATGATTTTATAAATCTGACAATGATCTGTGAAAATTTATAAATATCGAGTCTATAAAAGAAATGAATAAAGTACACACACATAACTAGTTTAAACTACTGTTTAAAACTACTGTTTATGAAGAGTTTCAAATTTTCCAATGATTTAAAGAAGTTAGGTATTATAGGAAATTTACACCTTAATATAATCATAAACAAAGAGTAAATATGATGTTACATTTAATTTTTAAGAAAATTTCTCATTTTTTTCTCTTGAAAATTTGTGTAGCATGTATGCACATCACACATATAAATTTAAATATTTATGTATGTGTTTACTTTTATATATTGTTAATATATTTAACTGCTTTTAAAATAAATATGAAGTGTCAGGGATTTTGCTTAGTGGCACAGTGCTTGCCTGGTTAGCCCAAGATTGTGAGTTAGATTCCCAGTACCAAAAATATACAAATTAATTAATTAAAGATGATTAGTACATCTGAAAAGCAAATATGTAATAACACATTATGTAAAATCTCACATATATTAATATGAATGAATAATTTCTAGATTGTTTTATTATGAATATTGTTTGTACTGTATAGCATTATTTTTAAAACATTTTATTAGTCAATGTGTTTCTAACCACATTAAAACTGTAACTATTGAGAAAAAACTGAGAAGTAACACTACTTCCTGAAGTGAGGGTTTTTTTCTGGGTTTTATATTTTCCGATAGAACATTTTTAAAAATTACTGCTATCCTGTGAATATCTTTTATGTTAGTTCATCTTTAAGTGGTCCTTAGTTACTATTTGGTGGTTGGACTTTTGAAGTGTTTTCATAAATCTTGAGATTAACAATGAACGCTGTAATGCAGGCTTATAAATGTAACATTATGTTCCTCCCTTTCAATGAAAAATCATTTTCAACTACACATTCAAAATCTATTTTTAAGATTATGCATTGCACACATCCATACAGCTAATCACTTAGCACTGTCACAGTTGCTGAACATTTTAACCCACTGACATATTGTTGTATATTAACACAATAAGATGACAAATTCCTTGACCTAGAATCATTTTAATGATTTATAAACACAGACTTATGTATATCCCAAATGAGCTGTGTAAACTCCGGTAAGAAGAGGTATATTGTTGTTTTGTTTGTCACTATATGTAAATCTTTTTCATGTTGTCTAGGGCATAAAAGGAGCTCCAAAATTAGTTCTTTAATGAATGACTAGATAAACTAGGGAAAAAATTTAATGGTTAGACTAAAGAAATAAAGCCATGAAAATTTTCTTGAGACTTGTAATTTACGACATTCTAGTTTTATTTCTATAAAGCTATATGAAAGCTCTGGAGATAAAAGTCTCTATTCTGTGGTTTGAAACCAAAAGCTAAAAATCGTTTCTAAAGTTTATACGATTGGGGGAGGAATGCACAAAAGTATGTGCTCTCCGTGGTAAAACTTCTGCCCTTTTTATTTCTCATCTTCCTCTGAATCATTGCCCATACCACACATCCATTTTTCTCAGGCTATTGCTCAGGCTATTCATCAGTGTGGTATTCATTAAATACCACACCTATTTTGAACGATGTCCTTTCCAGCTCCTCTTACATCTTTCAAAGATTCTAGCTGATCTACTTCTAAAATGCAAATATACTTATGCTTTCACTTACTTACGACTTTTTACAAACTGCTATCACCCTAGTCTGAGCCATCATTATCTTTCATTTATTTTTGAAGTGCTCTCCTACCATGTCTCTTTATTGTACCTAAACCATTCTCCACAAAACAGCAAGACAGAGTTTGTAAAACATGAATCACATCATATCTGTCCTCTGTTTCACTGTTCAACATCGTATCATGGGTAAAGCCAAGATGCTTGGGGCAGCCTCATAGAACGTGAAGAATTTCCTTCCCAGAATTCTTCAGGGACATCTTTCCTAGCTTCTGTGTTGATCAGGAAGATTCTGCTAGACATTTCTTCCCTCTTGTTTATTTTTCTTTTAATATGACCATTACTGTCACAGACAGTATTATATTACCCATTTAGTTTTTCAAAAATCATCATTGTGCTAAAATTTACATTTCCCAAAGACTTAGAATTTTGTCTATTTTGCTAACTGAATTCCAGCACTTAAACAGAGAAGTCACTCAAGGGTTTTTGGATAAATGCAGAAAAGCCGTAACTCAACATCTCTGTCAACCCCTATTGCTTTCTCTTGTGTCTTACTTTCATCTATCTACACAGATTAATGTGGATAAGAATATGCTCTTTGAGAATGCAACCCATTTAGTTGTTTTTGTATTACTTTTATTTTCACAGAATATGGAAGAGATTTAAGACTACATTAATAATGGCCAATAATTACTAAGTATTTGTTAGACAGCAGGATTGTAAAAATATGATTATACTATCTTACCACGGCTTCATATAGACCTCATGGGATAACTGTTTACATTGTCCCTAATCTTGAAGTAAAGAAGGTTAATAATGTTTTATGCCCTGCATGGAGTCATATCTTCTATGTATTTGAACCCAAAGAATCTAATACTGCATTAGAGCTTATATTCTTCAACCCAGCAGCTTAGCCAAGCATTCCTCTTGCTACTCCAACCCACTGCACTGGGGACAAATAAGGCAAAAATCTTTCTGT
>RJWM01003398.1:0-113527 GCA_004363535.1 Dasyprocta punctata
TTTCATTTTTCTTGACGATACAGTGAATGGTATCATTTTCATAATTTCTTTCTCATCCCGTTCACTGTTGGTGTACACAAATGATAATGATTTTTGTGTGTTGATCTATTAAGATACTTTACTGAAGTTGGTTATTAATTCTAAGAGTTTTTGGTGGAGTTCTTTGGGTCTTCTATGCAGAATATCATGTCATCTGAAAATAATGATAATTTGAGTTTTTCCTTTCCTATATGTATCATTTTTATTTCTTTCTCTTGCCTAATTGCTCTGGCTAATGTTTCAAGTACTATGCTGAATAGAAGAGGTGATAGTGGACATTCTTTATTTGTTCCTGATTTTAGTGAGAATGCCTTTGGGTTTTACCCATTTAGTATGATGCTGGCTATTGGTTTGTCATAAATAGCCTTTATCATACTGAGGTGTGATCCTTCATACCTGTTTTTGTCAGGTTTTATCATAAAGGGATGTTGGATTTTGTCAAAGGTTTTTACTGCATTCATTGATATGATCATGTGGTTTTTGACTTTGCTTCTATTTATATGGTGTATTACATTTATTGAGTTACATATGTTGAATCATCTGTGCATCTCCTGGATGAAACCTAGTTGATCATGATGTATGATCTTTTTGATAATGTGCTATATTCTACTTGCTAATATCATGTTGAGGATATTTGTATCGATGTTCATTAAACATAGTTTTTTCAGTTGGGTCTTTATCTGGTTTGGGGATTAGGGTACTACTGGCTTCCATAAATGAGTCTGAGAGTACTCCATCTCTTTTGATTTCTTTGAAGAGTTTGAGCAGTATCGGTGATTTAACATGCTTAAAGGATTTGTAGAATTCAGCAGTGAATCCATCAGGCCCTAGGATTTTTTAGTTAGTAGGTTCTTTATTAGTGAGTCAATTTCATTGAGTTGTTAAACATATTTATGTCATCTGGGGTTAGTTTTGGTAGTTTTTTTAATACAACTTGTCATTTTATTACAATTTAATACATTGTAGTAGCTTAATGTAATATGCAATTTGCTATATTTTATTTCAGAAATATTTACCTTGAAACACTGAGGCATTTGTAAGGAGAAAATAACTAAAATTGCTCATTTTGACACAAAACTATCTTAGACGTTAATTTAGAAAGTTATTGATTCTTCTGATGACTACTGATAATTCATCAGCTTTCTCATGCTAGAATATGACTTGCAACATTCCATTCCTTTTAAGATGATATGGACTGTGCCAGTGATGGCAAACATTTCAGAGCTTTCCATGATACAAATAGCCTGCTATGGCACACTTGCCATAGTTCATTGGACTATGCCTTTCTTACTAGTTTCATACTTAGGGAATAAAGAACTACAATAGGGAGATTTGAAAATTGCTTAATATTATACTAATAAAACATTTTCATAGTACTCAATTTAGAATATAATAAAATTAATGCTTTCTTTTTTTTTTTTTTTTTTTTTTTTTTTTGCGGCACCGGGGATTGAACTCACAACCTCGCGCCTGCCAGGGCAGGCGCTTAAGGCACTGAGCCAAACTCCCGGCCCATTTAATGCTTTCTTTAGTAAGCAATTAACACTAGAATATGTTCTGCCTCCTGGATAAATGGATGTCTGCAGTCAACAATCCCTAAATAATAACATTACTATGGTTTTGAGTGACTCACAAGCCATAGGTACCGTTATACTGAAATGTTTCTCACTATGAATTACAGACTTAATAGAAGGCCAAGGAATTCAAGGAGCATATTATTTGCTAACATATTATTATTTGGGCCAGAAACTAACTGAAAAATTTTAACCAAATTTCCCACACAACTCTTCCCTTTAGTTTCCTAGGCATTATTTATTATTTGATGTAGAAATAACACATTAATAATTTCACGAATATTTTATGTTTGGATTTTTTAAATGCTGTGGTCTTAGAAACAAAAATTTAAGGTATTGGTTTCTGTGATTATTGGTTTCTATAATTACTTAACTTTATATCTTAGAAAGAAATGTGAATTACATGTTGACCCACCTTGAATATATTGGACTACCTACTATATATTCTTAAATTATAAATAAAATAATCAGATCTTAGGGTAGGTAGAACCTCATTAGACATATGGTTACTTTTTGAAATGCACTAAACTCCACACATAAAGTATTTGTTAGTATAGTGGTATGTTTGGTTAGTATGCTCTTACTATACAAAGGTATGCCATAATTTCAGTTTGTTCACTTTATACTTATTAAATGAGTAATCTATGACTATTTGAAAAAGAAAGGAAAAAAACAGTGAAAAAAGAAAGGAAACAAAAGTTTCAGCCCAGTGCCAATCCAATGGCCAATTTTAAATTAGTAAGGACTATATGAAAAGTTTAGCTGTCACAAATTCTTGGGGCAAGCTATTGCTGCATGCTTTGATTACCCCCGCAATTGTTTTCAGTATTGTGGGTGATGACAAAATAACCAGCTCTCATGCTTCCTCTGGCCAGCTCAAAAGAAGCACATTATATTTTCCCTCTGGCTGGCAAAACTCAAGGCATCAAAGATGAAGGGATTTCCCCATGTTGGGAGTAATTATATATATTATGGTCTTTCAGTGGATCAGAATTCACAAAATACAGTTCCCCTGCATGGATATCAGAAAAGTTGACCAGAAATGCATTGGGATCGAAGCCCACCCACACGGTATACCTATAATTTATGGTGTGTATGGAGTAGCCCATGACCTTTATATCTTTTAAACTCAGCTTGTCAGAATTCCACTGAAGGGAGTCTGCAGGCCGGGGTTACTGACTATAGGCAACTGACTCACAGGGTTTACCATGGAACTCTGGGTCTTCTTTCAAGTCGTGGGATAGAAAATGCTTCAGAAGGTTCTCACCTTTTCTGCACAGCTCCACATGAAATGAAGGAGCAAGTCATGGAGGCGGAATGGGCAGTCCTGCGAGGCCGGTGAGCATGGGGAAGAGAGACACCAGTTCCCCAAGGTCCATGGTTTGCATACCTGGTTCCATCAGTTGTGATGCAGAATTGAATGGGTCGAGGTAAGGGGAAAGCATTTTGCCTGCTTCTAGGAATGAGGTCGTCCTTCCAGGAACATAGACCATCAGGGGCACACAGGTAGTGACTTCAAAATTGCTGTATTTGGCCCATTCTCCATGTTCACCTAGGGCCCACCTGTGATCAGAAGTAAACACAATGATCATGTTGGTCAGCTGAAGATCATCTAATGCACTCAAAAGGTAGCTGACCTGTGTATCCAAATAGGATGCAGAGGCAAAGTAGCTCTGGAGGATTTTCCGCTGAAAGTCCACAGGAATCGGGCCGTAGGGTACACTAATGTTTAATGCCTGAACAGCTTCGCGTTGCCTTACGTCCATCCAGGGTTTGTAGGCCACTGCGGGCAGGCCGTCGGGGACCTCAGGATCAGGAGCCGGAGTGATGTTCTCTGAGGGATACAACTTCTGAAATTCCTTGGGATATCTGAAGGGGCTGTGCGGTTTATGGTACCAAACAGCCAGGAAGAAAGCACTGACTGATGTTTTCATCTTTTCCAACAAACATACGGCTTGCTCAGTGCTCTGTTGTCGTGCAAGGTGCCCTCGGGCACATCCGCCATGTCCACAGGGCAAATCAGGTTGGCATGGACTTCTCCGTCTTGAACCCTACATGTCTTAGTGTTTTCAAACTTCTCTGAGGAGGGATGATAAGGTGGAAAAGATCAGCTATGTGGAGACTATGGAGAATCATCGCTATGATTGGAAGATACACCAGGATGAAAGACTTTTCCCACCGATATGATCATGCAGCCGTTGTCATTGAAGTGCTGGGGGATGGTGGAGAAGTTCCCTGCTTGCAACCTCCAGTAGGAGCTGAAGTCGTAAAGGCGAGTGGTGTCGGGCCTCCTCCCAGTTAGGGAGGACACGCGGCTCGGGGCACACACTGCTTGCTGAGCAAAGGCATTCTGGAAGAGGAGGCTGTGGGATGACAGCTGATCGGTATCTGGGGGCTTCATTAGCTTCTCCCCATGACAGCCCAGGGAGGGGCGCAGGTCATCCACAATGATGAGCAGGACATTCGGAGCATCTGTGGTTGAGTTGACCCACGCCGTGGATTCCAGGACAGCACAGGAACCGAGGACCAGGCCGAGCCACAACAGGGGCCCACAGAGGGGCGGGAGCATGTCTTCTGCACCTTGGCTGCGGTGGTGATGGGTTACAGCGGGAGGGCTGGGCAGCAGCCACAGCCCCCGGAGGGCTGTGTCAGGCAGCAGGGAGAACTTCACGACACCACACCGCCGGCCGGGGCGGCCTGAACTCCAGTGCCAGTTTTGGTAGTTTTTATGTGTCTAGGAATCTGTCCACGTCTTCAAAAGTTGCTGATTTCTTGGAATATAGCTTTTTTAAAAGTAGTTACTATCTTTTGGATTTCGACAGTGCCTGTTGTAATTTTCACCCTTTTTATTTCTAATTGCATTGATGTCTTTTCTCACATTCTCTTAGTGAATCTGGTTAAGGGTTTATCCATTTTATTTACTCCTTTGGAGAACCAGCTCTTCGATTTCTTGATTTATTTTTACAGGGGTTTTTTTGGGTCTCAATTTCATTGATTTCTACTTTCTTCTTTATGATTAGTCTCCTTAATTTTGGTTTAGGGCTGGTTTGTTGTTGCTTCTCAAGTATCTTAAGATTTCACATAAAGTTGTTTATTTGGGTTTGCTCTTTTCCTGTTGTGAACATTGAATACATTTAATTTTCCTCTTAGGGCTACTTTTATAGTGTGCCATAGGTTTCGCTGAGTTGTCCTGTCATTGTCATTAACTTCTGGAAATTTTTAAATTTTGTGATTTTTTTTCTGTGGAACATGGTTTAGATGGATGTCGTTCATTTTCAAGCTTGTGCTTTTTCCAAAATTTCTTCTGTCATTGATTTCTGTTTTCATTGCTCAGTGGTCTGATTGTATGCATGGGGGTAATTTCAGTTTTTTAAATATTTACGTAAGCAGGCTATGAGGACTAGTATATGATTTATTTTGGAAAAAGTACCATGGCCTTCTGAGAAGAACCTATACTCTGTTTTAGAGGGATGGAATACTCTGTATATATCTATTAAGTCCATCCGTTGAAGGGTTTGGTTCAGCCCTGAAATATACTGGTGTTTTGTGTAGTGGATCTGTCTCTTTGCAAAAGTGCAGTGTTAAAATTCCCTACTATGATTGTGTCAATGTTTATTTGATCTTTTAGATTCAGTAGTTTTGTTTCATGAAGATAGATATCCCATTATTTGGTGCATATGTTTATCAGTGTAATCTCTTCTTCTTGAATTGCTCCTTTAACTAGCATGTAGTGACCTTCTTTGTCTCTTCTAATCTGTTTTAAAGTTTACCACATCTGATGTTAGAATTACTATCCCTGCTTGTTTTCAGTGTCCTGGTCCATGAAATGTTTTCAACTTTTCAATTTTTAGCCTATGAGTATCTTTTTTTGAATTAGATGAGTTTCTTGAATCCAAGAGATTGTTGAATTCTGGTTTTTCTTCCAGTTTGCCTGTCTGGGTCTTTTGATTGGAGAGTTGAAGACATTAACTTTGAGAGATATTATTAAGGTGTGTTAGTTATTTACTATCTTCGTCTTTTTTATCTGCTGCTGTATCATTTCTGTTTCTTTGTTTCCCCATCCTTCTACTTGTATCTATGTTTAGCATATCTTTTAAATATTATATATAACCCCTTGTTTTGTACTCCTTTTTTGGGGGTACTGCAGGTTGAGGACTAGAGAAGTGAGGAGAGTCTGTGGCTTATACGAAGATTTTTAGTAGGATGTTGCCTCCCCATGAATAATTTTCAGCTTTGTGTGTCCAGTGCTACTACTTACTCCTGTTATTTACTTTAAGTGATTTTGATACTCTATGTTTTGCCAAAAGAATTCCTTCTATTTATAGTATCATCCACAAATTCAAACTTACAACACGTATATGATAGTCCTTGCAGTTATTCTTCTCTCCTTTGTCTAGTCTCTATGCACACTATGACAGTCTATTTTAATCTGTGGTTACTCTGCAGTGAGGTAGTTGAGGTGGGCTGGGAAGAATGGAAGGTGTTGAATGAGTAATGTTAGGCACTGAGGGGAAAGTTTGAAGGGGGAAGTGGTAGATGAGAAGACAAGATGATATGGGGTCTGATTTTATTGCAGTTCTTTTAGTGAAGTTGAAGGTTTAGTACTGAAGGTATTTTCTCAGAGAATATTTTGTGGTAACAAGGGCAAGATATGGGAGAAAGGGGTTCATTTGGTGATTAAGGAAAGCTATGTAGTTATCAGAACTTGCTTATGGGGAGGACAAAAAGCTAGGTAAGATAAAGATGAGCCAAAGGCTTAGGACAGGAAGGGTCAAGGAATTATACTAGTGAAGATAGGAGTGACTATGAGGGAACTGAGTGTGGGGAACTTAAAAACTTGGAAGGAGTTTATGTATTTGGAAAAAGAATAACAAAATACATTAATTATATTGTCTCAGGGGTTTGAAGTGAATAAACTAGGTAAAGAGCTAAGGGAAAAAACAGATACCTTTAAATCAGAGTAAATGAAAGAACAAATGTATAAGTAACAACCTACTAACACAGGAAACCATAAAAGACACATAACATAACCCATTACTAAATGACTCAAGAAACATACAAGACTTTAAATCAAGAAGAAGTCCAGTGGGTACACGGATTAGATATTCCAAAGAGACACTGCTTATATGATTCCTGAGTAGCTTCTTTGCTAGAGTCTGAATACTGATGCCCCAATAACTCCTCTGATTCCTCTACCACAATACTGAAGTTAACTCAGACTCAGGACCTCTTTCTGCCAGGATACAGACATTCTTACAGAGTCTGATCTTGTCCAAGTTCTTGGGTTAGGCACTTTTGCTGTTTCCCTGGGTGTGATGGTGGATTCGACCAATGAGTTCACTGGTGCTAAGTCAGGATTATTACTATGCAATCCAACTAGAACAGTAAAAGTTGTGCTGTTCAAATACAACTGAAACAGCAGGCTAACCTGTTACGATGGTATCTATCAGGGTTAGTCTAAGAAATAACGTAAGACCCTGTTTTGGGGTCACCCGCTAGCAGTGGGAACATGGTGCCAATGTGACCTTGCAGTCCTGTATAACTCACACTGAAACTGGCATCTGTCTGCTGGAACCAATTCTGTGATCACCACTCATCACACCCTACCTCTTAGCTACACTTTTCCCAGTATGCGCTCTTACTGTGGGCAATCTCCTGAGACTGTTCTTCCCTCATCCACTTTGGGAACCTGGTTATGTGAAGCAGCCAAAGGGCTGTTCTGGGACCCAGGTTCAAACACTTAGCCTTTCCCTACAGTGTTGCCCCCACCAGCTCCTGCTCCACATGACTGTGTCCTCCGGTGTTTGTACTGGTGTCACTCACCAAATATTGACTCTGAAAGAAGCATATCACATTCTTCCCGCTGTGTCCAAATGTGCAAGATTCTTTTGATCCCAAAGTATTTTGTTTATCATGAGCAGAGCTGTTAATTTCGCTTTGCCTCCTGGATGGCAGCCTGCCAGCTGCTGTGGGTAACGTTGCCCTGGGGTCTCCTCTGAGGCACGGTCTGCCTCTTCTCTGTCACTTAATTCTATTTTCTTCTCCTCTGTCAGTCCCCTCATGGTTCCCATGTACCCTCTTCTCACTTCAGCTCCTCTACCAGCTATTATTTTCCAGACTCTAGACAGTCTGGCCTGGAGAAGCTGAGTTGCTGGCACTCACTGCTCTCCCTCCCATTTTGTCCTCACTATACCTTCTCTTTTTTGGTACTGGGAATCGAACTCATGACCTCACACATGCCAGGCAGGCACTGTGCCACTGAGGTATATTCCCAGCCCCTCGCTATACCTTCCATAACTGCCTTTTTTCCACTTTTAGATTTTTCTGTATCAAAAATATGGATGCATATGAATGATAACGGTGGTGATTAAAAATAAAAAGAGAGAGAAGAGAAAACGTATTTTTTAACTGAGTCCTGACTACTGGAAAGTGAAATTGCTAGATAAAAAAAATTGGTGCATTTTCAATTCAAATTCAACTTACTACTCCCACATGCTATTCTCGTTAATAATGAACTTCTCAAAACAACCCCAGGAGGTGTTACTATTGTAGTGTGTATTTTACAGATGAGGAAACAGAGATACACAGTGATTAAGAGACTTGTCCAAGATGGCAAAGCTAATAAGTAATGGTGTGAGACTCCAATACAGGCAGCCTGGTTGTAAGGCCAACTCTTGGCTTCTTCACCGCGCCGCTCTTCTGTCCTGCCTTATGTAACCATCATTATCAAGCATCTTCAAAACAGACTCATCTTCTGCAGCTGAAACCCTGTTCCCATTAAACACTGGCTCACTCCTCCTTTTTCATAGTTCCTGGCAACCACTATTCTGTTTCCATGACTTTGGCTACTCTACTCACTTCCTATGAGTGGAATTTCATATTTGTTCTTTCATGATGGCTTATTGCACTTAGCATAATTTCCCCAAGGTTCACCCGTATTATAGCATGTGTCAGAACTGCTTTCCCTTTGAAGGCTAAATAATGGCTTGTGGTAGGAATATGTCACATGTTATTTATCCAGTCCCTCATCGAACCACATTTGGATAGCTTCTACCTTTTACTGTTATAGATAATATTGTATCTGTTTGAGTTCCTGCTTTCATTCCTTTAGAATATATGTCCATATACGGAATTTGCGTATCATACATGAGTTCTATGTTTAATTTTTTGAAGAATCACCATATCGTTTTCCACAAGACTGCAACATCTTACATTCCCACCAGCAGTGCAAAAGCATCAAATGTTTCCATACCCTTGCCAACAGTAGTTATTTTTTTTTAATTTTTGTTCGTTTTGAATAGTAGCCATATTAATGGATGTGAACTGGTAGACCTTTTATTTTTAATGTATAAAATATGTCACTACAACATTTAATTAGCTTTTGTTGGAAGGTCTTTGCCTCCCCACGTTTATAGTTTCCACTTTTACTAATATTTGTCATTTTACGTAGTACATTTAGGCCTTTGCTTCACCTGAAATTAATTTTTTATTTTATTTGAGGTAGGGAGTTTGTGGCCTTCTAGACTGATAGCCAGTGATGCCAGTGTTGGTCCTGAAAGTTTGTGCATTTTTCCTTTCAACCACATTTTCTGTGGCTTTTTTCCCTATCCAGGGCTGATGATAAATACTTGATGTTAGCTTGCTTATCACTACTTTCTAATTATGTTTTTTTTAAGTAAAGTGAGAATAAATAGCTCATAATATAAAATGTACATGTTTCTTACTCATAATGTTTTGTATGACAAAAGAAAATTCTATGGTATAGAATTTTAATTACATTGTGTTTATAATTCTTGATTTGACTTGTGTCTCTGTGGCTATTCAGTTTGGGGTTTACTTAGCATTATATTGAAGGAAAATGAGTGTCACTACAGAGATTAAACAGCATAAAACCTAAAATGTATTCATTATGACTAAGTCTGAATCACCTTCTGTAGAGCCTTAATTATATACAAATAGGACTTTTGACAGCATATAAAAATAATGGTTTTGTCTCAGGAACTAATGGTTATTGTCTTATAACAATGATGTATCATTTTTAGCATATGAGAGCAAGAATAATGAAGTACTATTTCTCGGAAGTGAATAACTAAATAATGGATTCTTTCTATAAACTACTTTTGTTTTTTATTAAAAGCAAGTTTAAACAAGAAATTTCCAACTAATTAGCATTGGAGATGATCTGTCCCATGAGCCACTGGAGTTGAGACTTAGAGGTAGTGGGTAGGGGGAGACTGGCAGGACATGAAGCTAGGCAAACTGGAATAATATATTTTTTTAAAGGCCTTGTCATGGCCAGGAGTTAAAGAACCACTGAAAGTTTTTGATCAGGAAAATAATATCAGATCTAATTTATTAAAAATAGATTAATGGCAGAGGAAACTAATAACAGAGGACCCAAACTGGTAATAATTTCAGTGATTCTGCTGATGGGGAAGAGGCTGAATTTAAGAGATAGGCATTAGGTACACTTTGGTAAGGTTTGGCTATCCTCGCAGCCCACAAGGCAGCTGGAAATGAGTCTACCACTAAAAAGAGTTCTGAGGTGAAGTTTTAGGTTCCGAAGTCATCAGCAAGAGGTAGCAGTATGAGCCTGGGAGGTGATGATATTACCAGGGACTAAGACTATCAAAAGGAGTTGTCTGAGAAGAAATTTTGAGGAAAAGTGAAAAAGATTTCAAGAGAGACCTCTCTGAAAAAGATGACAGTGCCTGTCTATTTTTAGATTTGCCTTTCAGTAAACAGTTTTTATAACATACCAGTTATTATTTAGATGGGCACCTTTAAAGAATTTTATATAGTAGTTGAGAAGTTCATGGTTTTTTGTTGTTTCTTCCCCATGTTCTGTCATATGTTTAATTTATTGGCATCTTCTGATTTTGTTGAGAAAAAGTCTGTATATTTTGGAATCTATAACTTAATATAAAAAGTTTTTGCTAAACTAAAATTCTTTAGTTTTGCTTATAGCAATGTTATTTATGATAAATATTTGTATCTAGGAGTAAGCTGTAATTATATTATACTCTTTATTGAAAATATGAGCAAAATGCTATCTACAATGCTAGTTAAGCCTCTGAATATCTTACACTTTTGTTTACATTTGTTTTTTAAAGCTACTGATTTTTAAAAAGTGGCATTAAAAAACAACTTAATGTACTGTTCACTTTCTCATCCAGATTGTTCTGAAACTATTTAATGGATATTGACCACTTAAAACACAGAAAAAATTAAAGTTATGTCACTTTCATTGTGGCTGCTTTATTATTTTAACAATGTTAGTTTCTGCTTGTTTTTTACTGGTTTTGCTTTTGGCTTTGAAGGTAATCATAATTCCTCTATTAATTTAACAAAGACATAGACTTATAAAATATTCTCATTTCTGATTTTTAAAAAAACTTCATTTGTGACACAACTTGTGGAATAAATTTTGGGATTAACCAGGTAAGTAAACAAAAAACAACTTTTGTAACACATATGACTGTATTACACATAACTTAAAATACTACTAGAAACATAGAAGTAAACTGATTTTTCCCTCTATGTTAGCCTATTTCTTGAAAATATGAAGATCCAAATTAAAATAAAATTAAAATTGCAGTGACAATAATTTATAGGATATCTTTGCCTTCTTTTTGCTGTGCAAATATTTTATGAATCCAGATGAAATTTAACTGTTTTAATTCTTCATCAACAGAAAACTTGGGTTAAATGTTTTGTGGATCTTGATGTAATGGCCCTTTTGGAAACTCAAGAGATTGACAAACTGCTGAAGTAATTTTGTGGATGTTTTTAACAAAAACTGAAGGATGAAAACATATGGAAATGAGCAGATGTAACAGTTTTATGAAGATAGTAGATTATACTACTATGTACAATTATTCCTAATAAGCTATCTCCCTTTTATGTTCTCTTTAAAATTAGTTGCATAAAAAATTAAATTACAACATATTAAAAACATAGAAAAATAAGTTATTTATAGAAATAGCTTCATTGTGGTTCTAATTGTTAAACTAGCATCCAGAAAACCTGTAAGATCATTATAGTGTAAAGTCATAACAGGAACATTTTAATTTCAAATTGTTCTGTAAACCAGTATCAAAAGAAACACAGATAAGGAAAGTATTATAAACAGTTCTGAAAGTCTTTTAAAATAAGATAAAGAATTTTTGCTTTATGACTTGGGTTAAAAACTGTTAAGAGTATTCACTGTGCATATTATCTTTTGCTTTTATTTACTGTTATTAGTATCAGTATTTAGGAAAAGAGGGTGAGATGAATGTACATTTAAAGGATGCCTATTACTAGCAAATTAATAGTTATACAGGGGATATAACTTGGTGGCACAAGTTCCTGCCTGGCAAGCATAAGGTCATGAGTTTGATCCTCAGTACCAACAAATAAATAAATAAATAAATAAACTACTGTAATTATCCCTTTATGGCTATTAACAGCTTGGTAGTCATCTATTAATTTTATTTCTAAAATGCATATGATCTAGATCTGACTTTAAACATAATTTTATGAAGCACTGTATAATTAGGAATGTTTTAATTAAGAATTAATATTACATTTCAATTATATTCTTCAGCAGGATGTTTCATGTTGCTCATGAAAAGCGTCTGCATGGATCTTTTTTAAACCCTAGGTTCAGAGTTTATTGCAGATATAAAACCTGCTGAGATGATTGCTTCCATTCTTAACAAAAGACTAGAGGCACAAAATATAAGATTCGCTTATAAATTTTTAAAATATACTTAAATTTGAGAGCATTTTTAGACTTAGAGCAAAGGTATATGGAGTTCCTTAGTATACTATTAACATCTTACACTACTATCATATACTAGTTACAACTAAGAAGCCAACATTGCAATATTATGACTAAATAAGTTCCATACTCTGGCTTCATTAATTTTTCTCTAATGTTCTTTTGCTGCCCCATCCAGGATGCTACATTACATCTCGATTCTTTAGCTTCCCCCTTCTACCTATTCCCCTTTCATAATTATTCAGTGGAGCCCACAACCAAGGGCTGGGGAGTTAAGCTCTGCCTTTTTAAAGGAAAACGAATATCTACTTAAATGATTTTGAATTCTTGTGTACAGGATATTTGGCACTACAAGATGCTCATCTAGACTCATGTTATTTATTTGCTGCCCTAGTCCTAGGCCAGCCATTTCTCCAAGTAGCCCTGGTTCCTATTATTAAAGAATAACATTAGAAACTGTGGTCTAGTTGCTCAGTATGCATGTTTGCAAGTGGTTGCAATCACCTCAGTGCCCTCCAAATGATCAGATCTGTGTAGTATATGTACTTACACTAACCCATGTACCCATGCATATGTATTTTAATCTTTGCCTATATCGTGTCTACATTAAGTTAATATGAGTTCAGATTGATGTCTTTAACTCAACTCCAGTAACACATTGTACATTTTAGTTTTTTCCCTTTGCTTGTTTGTAATCTCCCTCTTCAATAGTGAGAATCCTGGCTCCCATTATCTGCCATAAACTTCCTTTTTTGTTCATCTCCAGGTGATATGTAAAACTGCTTCAGAATTGTTAACCTGTACCCAGTAAGAAATAGCTTTACCATTAGAGTACATTGTTGACATATTGTTTTGTTCAGTTTATACTTTCTGGTCAAAATACCATTTCCCAAAGTTAGTTAGATCCTTTCCCTTTCCCATTCAGTGAGGTTATGTCATTCATTTGTAATCTATTTATTTTGTCAGTCTACATTCCCACTTTGTGTATCCTTTGACTTTTTGGCTGAGTTATAAAACTTGTATACATTGAATTTCACTCTATGCTGTAAAGTTTTATGTATTTGACAAGTGCAGAGTGTCTTGTGTTTGTCACAATAGTACTCTAGTTGGTAGTCCCACCACCCTTACAAAGCCATCCCTTCATAATCTTTCAGTTTCCAAGGGATCCAATTCAAACTTATAGTGCTGCTTGATCTTTGGTAGAAAAAAACCTTAGGCTGTGAATTAGTTCATTTCAGGCAGTGGCTCTCCACCCTTGGCTGCACACGAGAAATCTTTTAAAAACTTGTTCCTGACCCTCTGGATCCTAATGTAATTGGTCCCACCTGGCGTAATTGGCTTAGAGTGTGTGTCTGGACATGGGGACTTGGAGAAACTCCCCAGATGCTCGCAGATGCCAAGGTTTAGAACCACTGATCAGGGGCTCTTCTGTATCTTCTTTGGGTGCAAGTTCCTTTTGATAAAACTCAAATGATCAATTGCTGCATATATGTCACTTCAAGAGATACTATGAATCATCACGTAAGTTTTCTGGGTAGGTAATATAGCAAGGATTGACTTCACACATTACACAAAAGACATATTATTTAGTTTTTACTCTGAGCTCCAAATGAACTTCAACTTCTGGTAAAAAGGAATTTAATTTTGATAATGAAAGTGACTTAATTACTTTTAATTTAAAACTCGCTTCGTTAAGAGTTGAATTCAGCTTTGCCCTTTCTCTGTTCATGTTTTGCTGTAACAATCTAGGTTTGGGTCTAGGTGATCTTAGATGTCACAGGCATTACTGCAGGCATATTGAAGAAGGTTTTTCTGCTGTTGCTTCCTGTTTTCTGTTTGATCAACCTGGAAAGTGCCAGATAATTTGTTCTGAAGTCACCTAGTCATGTTCTAGGTTGGGTTGGCCATCCTCTTCACACTTTTGGGTGCTGTAGATCTTCTCAGATTTAGCTGCCTATCCCATTCAGCCTATGGTTTATGTTCATTTTCCAAGTATGTGTTATAGGGTCCCCTAGCTATTGACTTCAGTGATTCTTTGTTATGCTACTCCTATCCCCCTCTCCTTGTGACATGGGATCTTTACAGAATTTCTCCACACCATAGCTAAGTAACCTCTCTTAGGCCTATTTTATTCCTAGATCTGCACTGCAATCATTTCTGCTCTCTTGTAACTGCTCTCTCCCAGAATTCTCAAAAATAAATAAATAAATAGATAGATAATTTAAAGAAAAAGAGCAGGGCCACAAATCCTGTTTGAGAATCCCTAAGACCTTCTGAGGTATCCTTTACATTACCCAGTACTTCAGTCTCCAAGAGAGGCTGTCAAAGTTCTCTTTTTTCTCTCCCAGTTCTTGTACATAGTAGAAAGAAGACATTATAGGAAAACTGAGTCATTAAGAATTCTATGCTTGTTATCATATAGCTTTGCTAATAATATGCTGTGTCAAGATTTGAGAATTAAAGCCAAAAATACAATTCTTTTCTCTTTCAAGAATCTGACTGTTTTCAAATAATGGACATAAGATTTTCAGTGTGTTATTTCTGTATATTTCCTAAAAACCCATTCAAATATTCAGTCTCCTTCTATATTCTACAATGTTGTTATCTGTCCTTTGCTCCAAAGCAGTGAAAGGCACTGACTAAAGTGGCAAAGGACTTGGCACAAGAAGAAAAACGTTACAAAGAAAAATTTCTATTGATGTCACCAACACCCCTTTATCATCATATGAGGGTGTGATATGGAATTGATACTCCAAATGAGTATTAATTTGTAATAGGATGGATTTGGAAGGCAAAATGATTTCCATGCAAGTGTTAACAATAAAACCAGTGAGGTATATCTCTGCTTAAAGATTCTGATCTTTCCTAATATTTAATAGGAAAAGCTGAACACACATTGGATGCTTGGATACAGCCTTCAGATCACATGCAACCATGACCTCAGAAAGCAGAAACTCAGTATCAATATCTAATATATCAATCAAGAAAATTTCACTGCCAAAGTGACCAATGGGGATAACTGTCCAGAAGGATGTTAGTCAATGAATGTCTTAATGAGATAAAAAAAAAAAAAGCAATTGAAGAATAAAAATCCACTGAAAACTCACACTGTTAACTCTGTGTTCAGATTCAAATGATGAGTAACCATACTTTGTTTTTTGTTTTCTACTCAGCTGGAAAGGCAGCTAATAATGCAGAATGAAATGAGGGAAAGACAAATGGCTATGCAGATTGCTTGGTCTCGAGAATTCCTGAAATATTTTGGAACATTTTTTGGCCTTGTAACCATGTCTTTGACAGCTGGGTATGTTTGCCCTTCCTTTAAGATTTTCTTAAATAATTTACTTCTTTTTGTCTTTAATCATATTATTAATTTGGGTAAGATAAGACTTTGGTCCAAATCATATACATATAAACAAAGAAACACTTTGTAGGTTAGTTATTGGGGGTAAACTCTGTAGAACCAGGGTGGTAGTGGTTAATTTTGTTGTTAGTTCCTTAGGTTTCTTCCGTTCTTTTCTCTACTATATAAATTAAAAAGAGGATTAACTGGATACTGAGATAGGAGGCCTCTATGGGTTTATCTCTATAGTTTTTGAATTATAGTTTTCAATCCTTGTCCATTTTAAAATGAGGAATCTGAGCCTCAAAGCCAAATAAAAATAAACAAGTCATAGGCCTTCCCATGAGAAGTGCAGAATGTAATAAAAGGTATTGTGTAAAAACATCTTCCATAGGAAAGTCAAATGAATTAAGTAACTTATGAAATGGAAGACATTCTTACAAAAAGCAGAATTTTTTTGTGTGGTCATGTGTAGATATTTAGAGATTGATTATTCCTTGATACAAGGTCTTTTTTACTCTTGAAACAGAGCAATAAAACGAAAGAAGCCAGCCCTCTTCCTTCCTGTAGTTCCATTAAGCTTTATTTTTGCCTACCAGTATGATTTGGGCTATGGAACTCTTCTACAAAGAATGAAAGGTAAGTCTTTGATAAACCAGAGTTCCTATTTCCTAATTCATTTTCTGGTTCAAGAATCCTCTCTTTATAATCCTTGATTTATGGAGATTCCAAAAAAATCTGTTCTCGAGCTTCCAATGTCTAATATTTTTGTTCTTTTTCACTGGGTATCTGGAGTCAGCTCTTAGCAGCTCACAAGAATTGACTGTGAAATTTTCAGGAATTTTGTAAATGATGGATGTTAAACACAGTCCTTTAATTTATTAAAAATTAACGTTTAGCCTTACTTTTTTTTATTTTAAACAAAAGGAAAATAAGAAATTAAAACATAACAATTTCACAACAGCCAATAAAATAGTAACAATCATTTTTATAAATTATAATATTAAATATTTTTAAAACAAAGATAAAAATACTCAGAATTAATCTGTCTCATTATTTTATCATAATATATACTCTTAGATTGTTTGCATCAATTATATCTGTATGATAGGAATGCAGATACAACAATCAGACACAGCAAAATACAGCTACAATTTTGAATTCAGTGGTACTGGGGATTGAACTCACAACCTCGTGCCTGCCAGGCAGGCACTTAGGCCACTGAGCTAGATCTCCAACCTTATTTTTTGATTGCTCTGCAGTTCAGGCTATCCTTGAACTCACTTTGTAGCCCAGACTGGTCTCGAACTCACAATGATCCTCCTGCCTCAGCCTCCCATGTTGGGAGCATTTAAACCATGGAAATCCACAAATGCCAAATCAAGGATTGGTTTTTTTATTTTGTTAATTGTCTAGACCAGAGACTGACAAACTATGGCCTATGGGCTAGTTAGCTATTTTAAAAATAATTACATTCATGCCTAATTATTTATGTATTGTCCATGGCTGCTTCTCTACTACCATGACAGAAATGAGTCAGTGAAATTCAGATACAAGACACCATAAGCCTAAAATATTTACTCTTGCCCTTTAAGAATATTTGCTAACCAATAGTCTCAATTTAAGAACCTCATGGAAAAAATACTGAAGACTAAACTTAAAAATATGCTGTATCTGTAGCCATTATATTGTGAATAGCATAAAAATTTTAGGAATTAAAAAAAATATTTAAAACTATCATCTGATTTAGTTAAGCAGTTGTACAGATCATTTTCAAATGAATAAAGTTCAGTTATGTGTCACCTAGATGGCAACATCTCATCCTTAATAAATTGGGAAGGTAGGATCTTGGGACACAAAAACCAAGGACCTCCTACACATAGAAGACACCTCTAAAGAACAGACATTTCCTAGGGAGCCCTCCATATTAGTGATAAAGCTAGCTACTATAAAAAACATACAGGCATCAATACAGAAAAAAATAAAATAAAAATTTAAAATAGAAAATGACAAGACACAGAAGCAAAACTCAACCCCAGACCTCCCAGCCACCCAGGACAAGTCCAAGGGACAATGAGGTAGAAGAAAATGGAGGCCACCCATCTAAAATTTCTGAAACCATAGTAGCAGAAGTTCAAAATCAGGTGCATGAGACTATAGAGGAAATCAGACCAGAAATAATCTCCCAGGCAAAAAGAGATGATAACCATAATTAAAGACTTACTCAGCAAGTCTGGAGTAGAATAGATAAAAAATAGATGAGCACAGGAAAATGATGGAAACTATGAATGCTCAATTTAGGGAAGAAATGGAATCCATAAAACAGATTCAAACAAATATCCAGGAAATTAAAAATTCTATTCAAAGTTTGCAAAATCGCATGAATAAAAGTGAAGACAGAATTTCAAACCTGAAGACAGGATTGCAGCTCACAATCATGAAAAGAAAGAGCTCTTAAAAATAACAAGGAAAATTCCTATGAAAAAAGGAAACGTGTAATCATTATTTCATTATTTCACTTTTTTCTTATTAATGTAGTAAAAACACAAACCATCATTCATGTTGAAACAATATTCTCTCACAAACTACATTCGATGAGTGTTCAACCAAAATCACTGAAAGAATTCAGTAATAAACAAATTGCTACATGGGATTTATGATTGAGTAGTGCATGTTTTATTATGTGCTATATCTTTTATACAAGTAAAATTTATAATAAATTTACATGCATTTAATTTTCTGGTGAGTTATTTGTTAAATATTCACTAGAATTCCATTCCTCTCACAGGATACTGGCTCTTTTTGCTCTCAAAGATGATACTGGTGTCATAAAAGCCATTCCTGTCCCAGGGAGGTAGGGTGGCTAGTTAGTCTGGGATATCTGTCTTCAAATTTTCCACCTTTTTGAGAGCTAAACTCTCAAAAAGATCTTAATGTTCCTTCTTCTTAGGGCTTTAAACCAGAGTGCACTGAGAATAGCGGTTTACCAAACTTCATCTTTACAATCTTGAACTTTCCTGAACTGCAAGTCTACCATTCATTCCACTATATTGGTCTAGTATGGAAAAGGAGGAGTTCCAGACTGCTCTCCAAGTATTGAACTCAAGGGGTAGAACATTTCATTCGTAGGCCTAAGGAGATGGAAGAGTTATATGGTCTTAAAAATTCCCATTTGAAAATGGAAATGCATTTTCAACATAGGAATTATGGGAAAATTCCATTAGGGTCAGATATTATTGGAATTATAGTTTGACTTATGTTGTGGACTAAATTTTTTGCTGATAGACTAGAATTTGATTTATAGCATTATTGCTATGGAAAAATGTATTCTGAATTCCAGAACATAAATATATAGATTAACTTTTGGAATACAAACCTCTTTTAAACTGTAAACTAAATGTACAGCGCTAATTTATTAATGTTAGATCTCATTTCCATGTCCTTCTCAGTTTCATGTTATTCATCTACTTAACAGTTCATTAGTCCAAGCTCATGTCTCATGTTTATATGGAAATGAGAATTCTTAATTCTTCATAAAAATGCATATGTAGTTAAGAGATATTATCTCTACTATATTGAGAGCCTTTCCTGGTCCTCATCACAGTTTGGGAAGTTTATATTTGTAATCGCATAGGAAAGTTACTGGCATTCTAACGAGTTAATTTTAATCTACCACTTCCAGTGCAACCTATGGCGAGAGTAAAGACACTAAGGCCTATCTGTAGTTATGGGGAGCCAAGGAGGTCCTAAGTCCAGTTAGGATGATGGCTAATCAGAACAAAGTCCTTAACCCAGGGTCGAACCCAGGTTTTATTATTTCATGAAGAGGAGAATGGCTCAGGGATGAGTGACTGTGAGAGTGGCAGGATGTGAGTGTCGTGAGCTGGGCTAGGTGGGAAGCCTGAAATCACCTCTACAATATGCAGAGAGAAAGATATGCAGAAAGAGTAATCTGCATCACACAATTCGAGGTAGAATCTAATGTTTTGGGGTCAGTGCTTCAACTCTGATGTGTAATTTTTTATGCCCTTGGAAGTCATAATCTCTTATCTCAAGGCTCATCCCAGCCAACAGCATAGGCTCTCCCTCCTGCCTGGTTCATACTTACTTTTGAGGAACTTTGAGGCAGGGCAACACAGACCTGTCATCTTGCTTCAAAGACTACACACCAACAACTTTGCTAGACTGATTTACATTGCTTAAAGCCAATTGAGGGGATAAGGAAAAGTCCTAGCCAGCTCTGTACATATCAATACATGGAAAGAAGGCCATGTTTAGCCAAAATGGAGATAATTGCTCTTTTTTCAAGGAGGGTTGTCCAGGTGGTCCTCCACATACTATATAGCGTTCTCTTGAACATATTACTAAAGGAAAGCAAGTTTATTTTTCTAGTAAGTTGGACTATATATTGGGCAACTATTACAGTTTCATTGGTATAAATTTTTTTAATTTCAAGACATGAATTTCCTGTAAAAAAAAAAAAAAGGTGTAAGTTTAGAATCCATCAGGAAACATCATCGTAAGAAATTTAGGTTATATTCTTTTTTCCTGTAATTAGTAACCTCAAAATACACAATCCCTTTTTGGTTGTGTCTCTCACAGGAAGAACATCTAGTCTTTCATCAATAACCCACTAAATTACATAGAATTTTATAATTATTCTCCTATTTAAGATTGAGGTAAAAAAATGTTTGCAAATGGCGAAAATGCTCTTATTATTTGAAAACTGTAACCTGCATCATTATGTTTGGAGAAAAATTAAGAAATAATAAATGTATAAAGCAACGGGTATGCTAAATACTATGGTTTGATCAACATACAATGTATACGTGTATATAACATCAACTTGTATTTCATAAATATACACAATTATAAATTGTCAATATAAATAAAAAATATAATAAAATAAGATAAAACAGCATATTAAAAGAGGAGTATTTGCTTTCATTACCAAGGCAGGGTAGAAAGTATTTGTTTTCATTACCAAGGCAGGTTTATAGAATGTCAACAACATGCATTATACAATTCTTAAAAATTTTTGTCAATTTATCTTCAACAATAAAAGTTGGCAAATGTCACTGGGCCTAAGAAATCACTGCCTTTCCTACTGGTAGTTGTTTGGAAGAGAAACTGTTTATAAAAATGTATATGGAATGGGGATGTAGCTCAGTGGCATAGTACCTGCCTGGCAAGTGTGAGGCCCTGAGTTTGATTCTCGGTACAAAAAAAAAAAAGTGTATGTATATGTGTAATACATATACTGTCTAATGAATAGTTAATATTATTTTGGCTATTTTAAAGTAACTTCAGGTGAAAGAGTAGCTTTCCTGAAAAATTAGACTTTTTAGGAGATGTTATTTTCTCTCCTTATTATGTTACTTAGTTTATGTTAAGGGGCAATGTATAGGAATGTATCTAGTATCTCCATCCCAAGCCTTTCCACATACAATTACTACTGATTACCTTGACTTTGGTTCAAGTGGAAAAATTACTTATCTTGGAGTTCTTTCTTATCTACACTTTAAAATGCTGTCCTCTGTCAAAAATAAATCTCTGGCACTTGATTTGTCTATGAATTTTCAAAATTCATTATTTTTTTCCTCTGGGAGGTATATTACTTCTGAGGAAAATGGGTGAAATGTTTAACTGAGATTTGAGGGTATGACCCCAAACAATGTTGTATCTTGTCAATGGAACATGGCAATCAGGCTTCCTTAAAAAACTGCTTTGTCATTGTTATGGTTTATATTCAGATGGCCCCCCTTCAAGTCTCATGTAATCATGGACATGGCTGAGTCTGGCGTTAGTGATTGGTTTGCTGTCTGGCACTGGGATTGATGGTGTGAGTGCTGCACCTGTCCAGGGGTGGAGCCAGCATACAGTGTCAGGGCAGGAAGAAGGCATGTCTTCTCTCTTTTGCTCTGTTCACACTTGTTGTTTGTGGTGGCCATGAATGGCTGCCTCTGCCCATGCCACCCTGCCTTGAAGCCTGCTGAGTGTGGACTGAAACCCCTAAGAACTGTAAGAAATAAACCTTTCCTTCCTTTATTTTGGGCATCAGGTATTTTGTCTCAACAGCAAGAGAAAAGTAAGCAAGACGGCCATCTTATATATTTCTGTTCTTTATTTTAAGGTGAAGCGGAAAACATACTGGAGACAGAAAAGAATAAGTTGGAGATGCCAAAAGGAGTGATCACTTTTGAAAACGTTGAAAAAGCTAGAAGGGAACAGAGTAAATTTTTCATAGACAAATGAATCTGTGTTTACTCACTGTATCTCAAAGCACAAAATTATTGGCTTGAATCATGATTTTTACAATTTTTTAAATGTTCAAGATTTTGATATAATGGGTTTTATTTTAAAATATTACAATGCAAGGTGAGATTTATGGGACTATTTTAAAATAAAATTTGTAACATTCAATACAAAATCATGTATGGTACTCAGACTTTTATGTGTGTTACAAAGGTCTAAATATGACATTAATAAATTATTTTGTTTTGAATTTCTTGAAGCAATTTTCATGCTGCTTGCAGTTCTGTTGCACAAACTTTCTCTATCACATTCTGTTCTAACAAGTTCTCCTATTATTTGGATTTGACAGTTGTATCCCAGCACCCACATAGTAGAAAATAATATTAATGACAAACATATAGATTGCAATTACTATGTAGACACTGTTCTGAATGTTGCATACATGTTCTTTTTTTGTTTTTGTCTTTTTGAGACAGGATGCATACATGTTCTTATGATCAACCCACAAGTTCATGAAGGAGGCATTGTTTTATGAATATGGAAACAGACACAGAGGTTGAATTACTTGCCCAAGGTCATACATGAGTTTCGATTTGAACCTAGATAATTTGATCCCAATGTCTGTACTCTAAAAGGCCTTGAAAAGTTAGGCCTTAACTTTTATTTAACATGTAAGAATAGTTATGAAAGAAAAAAATACATTCACATAATGACTCAGACATAGTTGTGAGAAAAGTTGGAAGGAGCAGAGATACATGCCTTTTTAAATTTAGACTCAAGGGAAGCTCATCAAATATTCCTACTGATACCATTCCTCCAGACTCAAGGGAAGCTCATCAAATATTCCTACTGATACCATTCCTCCAGATACAAACCTTTTATAAAATACAGTCATTCCTAAGTTTTTTTTTGATACCTATTATGTGTCAGGTACTGTTACAGTCATTAAAAATACATCAGTGAGTGAGTAGGAAAGCACCCTGCGTTTTGGTCAGAGGAATATATTCTAGTGGGGGATGGGAGAACAAGGGAGAACAACAAATAAACACGGAGAAAGATTCTTTTTTAACTAAATACATTTTAATAGAAAACAAAATACCAAATAACTCTTTTTGGAAACCAGAAATACTTAATCCTTTCCCCACACATTAGAACAGTGTGATGTGTATGCACACTCAGTATTCACCTCATGATGCGCTCATTGCAGGAGAGAGAGCTGCCCTAAGGGTGGGTAGCCTGGATAAAAATATAAGGGACAGAAAGAGGATGTGTCACTCATTGCTTGTTTTTTGTCACTCACTAGCTGCTTGCTATCTTCTGCCTGCCTGCTCTATGATGCCCCTCTGCCATGCCACCCTGCCTTGGAGCCAGCCAATTAAAGACTAAAACCTCTACAAACTATGAGCTAAATAAGCCTTTCCTTCTTTAACTTTGGGTGTTGGGCATTTTATCTCAGCAATGATAAAACTAAGACATTTTATTTCTTAAAAATATAATCCCCTACCACTCCCTCTCTCCCTGACCCATTACTTGGTCCCCTTCTCATTTTTAAAAGCTCTATTTCTATTTTTTTTTTCAGTTCTTTTCTTTCATCTTTCCTCTCTTCCTCTTCCCCTTACCCCTCCTTTCATCTAGTGGTCCCCTTCCAGTATGCAAAAGATCTATCTGGCTATCTTTTATTTTGCTTTTATATTTTGGGTTTCTCACATGAGTCAAACTGTGCTACATTTAAGCTTAGGTGTCTGATTTATTTCACTTCATATTATGGTCAAAGGTTGCATCCACTTACCTATAAACGACTCAAGTTTATACTTTGTTATGGCAGGGTAGTACTCCATCATGTATAAATATAATATTTTCTTTGTCCATTCATCTGTTAATGGGCATAAGGGCCATTCCCAAGTACTGGCTATTATAAATTGTGTTGCTGTAAACATGGATATGCATCTTATCACTGTAATATGATACCTAGAAGGGGAATTGCTGGGAAAAGGAAATTTCTGTTTTAGCTTATTTGAGGAATTTATATACTGATTTCCATAGTGGTTATGCTAGTTTACATTCTCAACAACAATGTAGAAAGGTTCCTTTCCCCTGCAGCCTTTCCAGAATTCGTTATTATTTGATATCTTGATAATAGCCATTCTTTCTGGAGTAAGGTGGAATCTGAATGTTGTTTTGATTTGTGTTTACAATAATGGCAAGTGATTGTTGACCATTTCTTTCATATATTTATTGGTCATTTGCAGTTCTGAGATGTGTGTATTCATTATAGTTGCCCATTTTTTTGATTGAGGCTTTTATTTTAGGAATGTCTAATTTTTTAGTTCTTTATATATTCTAGACACTAGTGCTGTGTCTGAGGAATAGCTGGCAAATTTTTTCCCCATTCTATTAGTTATTTATTCACTCTGTTGGTTGTTTTCATTGCTGAGCAGTTTTTAAAAATTTGATATGATCCCATCTGTTGATTCTCCATACTATTTATTGTGCTAGTGAGGTTCTGTTCAGAAAATCCTTGCCTATACCTCTTAAACAGTCTTAACTATTTTACCTTTCAGAAGATCCATTTTGATTCCAGCTTAGTATGTGGTGAGATATATGGGGATAGACTCAATATTCTTCATGTGGATATTCAATTTTCCCAACACCATTTATTAAAGAGAATATCTTTCCTCCAATATATATTTTTGGACCATTTAGCAAAGATCAAATAGCTGAATTTGCTTGAGGTTGTTTCTGCTTCCTCTATTCTATTGACATAAATGTATGTTTTATGTGCCAACATCTTAATGTTTTTATCACTGTACTTTTGTAATGTAACTTTGAATCTGGGATTGTGATGCCTCCAGCATTACTTTTGCTATTCTCGGTCTCATCTAGTTCTAAATGCATTTTAGATTGTTTTCTCTAGATCTGTAAGCAATGTTGTTGGTAATTTGACTGGGGTTGTGTTAAATCTACATATCAGTTTCAGAAGTTTATCAGTTTTAAATCTATACATCAGTTTTGACTATATTGGTTTTGCCTATCTGAGAACAGGGGTTATTTTTCCATTATCTGATGTCCTCTTCTATCTTTTTTTTTTTCAGAGTAATCTTTGAGGTCTTTCACTTCTTTGTGTTTTAATTCCTAAGTAATTTTTCATGATGTTATTGTGAACAGTATTGTCTTCCTACTTTCTCAGTGAGTTCATTATTAGCATACAGGAATGCTATTGATTTTTTTTAAGATAGTGAGGTTTTACATTTATTAAAGGTAGGAAAAGAAACATGCTCTGAAGATCAAGTTTGGGTCAACTAAAAGTAGGAAAGGAAACACACTTTGCAGGGTGAGAGTAGACTAAGTGGCCTGTGAGTTTATTTGGTCCCCTGTTCCATTGCTAAATTTGGTTATTAATTTTAGGAATCTTGGTGGAATATTTTGGGGTTCATAAGTAGGAGATCACGTCATCCATAAATAATTTCTTCCTTTCCTATACATATCCTTATATTCTCTTGCTTGATTGCTGTGGCTAATGTTTCAAGGAGTTGAGATAGTGGAAATTCTTCTGTTCCTAATTTTAGAGGGAAAGTATTTGGTTTCTTCCCCTTTTAATATGATGGTGGCAGTAAGTTCATCATAAATGAGTTTGATCAGATTGAGATAAGATACATCTACAGCTATTTTCTTTAGGATTTTTAACATGAATGGATGTTGAATTTTGTCAAAGACTTTTTCTACATCTATTGGAGATCATCATGTGATTTTTTTTGTCAGTACTTCTACTTCTAGTTTACGGGATGGATTACATTTCAGATTTTCATATGTTGAACCATCTTTGCACCCCTTGGATAAAGCCTATTTGTTCATGAGGTATTTTTTTTTTATAGTCTGCTGCATTATTTGTCAGTATTTTGTTGAGGATTTTTCTATGCATGTTCATTAAAGAGACTGGCCTCTTTTTTTGGGTGGATCCTTATCTGGATTTGGAATCAGGGTAATGGTAACTTCCAGCAATGATTTTGGGAGTAGTCCTTCCCTTTCAATTTCATTAAAGATTTTGAGGAGTACTAGTGTTAGATCTTCCCTGAAGTTCTTTGTAGAATGTAGCAGAGAAACCATCAGGACCTGAGCTTTTCTTAGTTGGTAGTTTTTATTATTATTATTATTATTATTATTATTATTATTACTGCTTCAATTTCACTGTTACTGGATTATTCAGGGTTTCAAATGTACTTAGTTCAATTTTGGTAATCCATGTGTATCTATCTATTTCTTCTGAGTTCTCTAGTTCATTGGTGTTCAGGTTTGTGAAGAAGTTGCTAATAATCTGGATTTCTACAGTGTCCACTATGATTTCAGCGTTTCACTTTTAATTGCACTGATTCGTGTCTTTTCTTTCCTTTTTTGGTAAGACTGGCTAAGGGTTTATCTATTTTGTTTACTGTTTCAAAGAACCAGCTTGTCCATTAATTGTTTGGATTGTTCTTTCATCACCATTTTATTGATTTCTATTCTGATATGCATAATTTCCTTTCTTATACTAGCTTTGTGTTTTCTTTTTCGGGGGGGGGTGGTAACAGGAATCGAACTCATGACCTCGTGCTTGCCAGGCAGGTGCTTATGCCACTGAGCTAAATCCCTGACTCTCTTGTACTAGCTTTGGATTGGAATTGTTCTTGTTTTTCTAGGACCTTCAGGTGCATCAGTAGATTATTTGGGTTCTGGGTTTTTTTTGTTTGTTTTGTTTTGTTTTTTGTTTTTGAAGTAGGCATTCACATCTATAAACTTCCCTCTTAGTGCTGCTTTCATTATGTCCTGTAAATTCTAGTATGTTGTACTGGCATTATCATTTCATTCTAGGAATTGTCTTATTTCTTCTTTTATTTCTCCTGTGACACCTATTAAATTAAGTCAACGGAAGAAAAATACACACAAAAGTAAAAACCTAATAAACACATAAAAAAAGAGAGAATAACATAACCCCACACTACTAAATAAATCAAGAAAGGAAAAACCTTTAAAATATCTGAGGGAAACACAGACTATTCCAATGATCAGTGTATGTGATTCACATGTAGCTTCTTTGTCAGAGAGTCTGAATGCTCACATCCCAATAACTCCTCTGAATTTTCCACTGAAATACTGAAGCTCAGGGCTTTTTTCTGCCAAATAGCAGTAATTTTTGCAGTCTGCTCCAGTTTGAGTTTTTGGGTCAGGAACTCTTGCTGTCCCTCTCCTTGGGTCTGATGGTGCAATCAGAAGACTGATTCAGTGGCATGAAATTGTATCCCTATGCAATAAATCAGCTACAGTACTAAAAAGCTATTCAGTTATAGCGGTATCTAATGGGCAAGTTGAGAGTGTACCACGAGACCTACTTTTGGATCGCCTTTTAGCCTAGAGAAGAAATCCACAGCATAGTGTAAGCATCATTACAGCCCAAGTATGGACCCACAGATAATCTGCACTAAATGTAGTAGATATGTCTCCTTGTATGGTAAAAAAGGAAGCAATCAACAATAATTTTATAGAATTATCTAAATCCAAGATGTTTGGGAACTGGGTAATGGCAGGGATGGAGAGAAAGAAAAAAAAAGTTTTTTTAAAAAATCATCTGCTGTGTAGTATGGGAAGGAGGAGACAGGAGGGGGTAAAGGATCCTAATGGTGATAGAGGTATGTTACATATTTAGATGGGACAACAGGGAGACCTGGGTATAAAATCAGTATTGAGAAATGAGGATGAGAAAGGATTCTATGGCTAATACAAATATTAGAAAAAAGTTAAAAGGAGACAGATGAAGGGGTAGAAGAAAGGAAAGAAAAATAGAGGAAGGATAAAAAACAGGACAAAGAAATCAGGTGAAAAGAAATGGATAAAAGTATACAGAATAAAAAAGTTTGCCCTCAATATATTGGAAGGGCAAAAAGAAAAGAAATGCACATAAACACTCAAACCCACTTTTATAAAAAAAAAAGGGATGGGGGCCAAATAATTCAATAGAAGGGGGGGAATGAACAGAAAGGAAAACAAAATAAATAAATAAATAAATAAATAAATAAAGTTTTCTATTGTTTTAAAAAAGTGGTTCTTTTCCACAGCCTAAGAATAAGTATCACAGCTCATGCCAAGATGTGACTTTGCTCACATTAGAAGTCTAAGGTGGCAATCTGCCTCCAGGAAAGATGCTGGATACAGACATCCACATACAATGGGGACAAAGCACCAATGTGACCATCCAGTCCTGTGTAACTCAGGCTGAACCTGGTCTCCTACCACATGACTTGGGTCCATGCTCACCAGCTCAAAACTCTCAGGACTCCCTTCAGCCTGCTCTCCAACTGCCAGTTGTCTACCACGGATGTCCTTCCCTCATCCACTCTGAGAACTTCACAGTGTAGAGTGTGGCTTGAAGCCAAGGGGCTGCTCGGACCCAGGTTCAAATGCCAATTCTTTCCCTACAATTGTATCCCTACCAGTTCTTGCTCCACAATTGTGGTAGGCTATGGACTGAGATCACTCACCAACTATTTACTGTGGAAGGCCACTTTGGGAGTAGTATCCACATTTTCCTTGAAGGTTTCAACTGCTATTAATGCTCTCAGTTTCAGGTGGTTCTCTCTTCCCTGACAAATGCTCTGTGGTTGTCTTGGAATAGTGTTATTTGGGTGGGAATCTTCAAAGCAGAATTCAGACAAGGTCACCAAATTATGTTTGGTTAATCCATCTCAATGTCTCTTTTCTTTTATGATAGATTCTCCTCTCTGTGTTTCTTGTTGATGTTCTCTGAGTCTCTCTGACATGATTTCTCCTCTACTCAGCCATTTAGGATCATCTGGATGGATCATTCTTCCTCATGGATATTTCCTCAGCTTCTATGATGTGACTCCTCCTCTAGTCACTTCAGATTTTTACCTTGTCTGAGATCAGGACCATTGTTTGGCTGGCACTTCTGCTGTTTCATGCAGAGGGAAAATAACGCAGACTGAGCTTCCCAAATTGGTAGCGGTTTAGCCAAAGCATGAAATCCGCAGTAATCTCTTTCTATCTTATTTGAATGTTCTTTATTTTGTTCTCTTGTCTAATTACTCTGAATAGGATTTTTGAAGCTATGTTGAAAAGAAGTAGTAAGAATGAACATCCTTGTCTTATTTCTGATCTTAACGGAAAAGATTTCAACGTTCTACCATTGAGCATGATATTATCTTATGTGTTCTTATTTAAGGCCCTTACTGATAGAAATTCCTTTCTTATATACCTCACTTACTGTTTCAGTCAGGGTTTACTAGAGAAACAGATATAACACAAGACATATAAATATATAAGAAATTATCAGATTGGCTTACAACGGTCAGCCACAAAGTTGGATGAGGGAGCGGGCAGAGGATGTCTGCACAGTGGAGGCTGAAGGGTCCAGCTCAAGGGCTGGAGCTTACTGAAGTGTCCCGTGCAGGTCTGTATCAAGAGGCTGATGGGTCTGCTCTGAAGAATCTACAACGGAAGGTTGAAGAGTCTACAACGAAGGCTGAAGAGTCCCAGGTGGAAGTCAAAAAGTCTGTGCCAGCAGCCAGGAGATGACGTCCAAGCTGAAGGCAAAGACTAGAGCTCCTCCAAAGAACCAGCAATCGGTCCCTCCTCATTTGCCTTTTATTATATGTAGGCTACTCCCCTGGTGTGGGTGTAACACTCACACCATCTGCATCCCCTCCTTTTGCACAGGCTGAAAATGTTACAAACTAAGGACCCTGGCCCCCTGCTGAGTCACTTAGTTAAACTTCTGACCTCAAATTGACAAATGAACAATATACTAGAATGGTAAGGGCTTGTCCTCTACACCCCAGGATGAAGAGCTGCTGAATCCATTAGTTAAGCTTCTAGACTTCTCAAGTTGACACAATGTATAAACCATAACAATGCACCCCTTATCAACTTGGTGACCAGACATATTTCTTTAAACTGGTTTCCAGATACAAGACATGCTTATAATTACACCTGTTATAACTTTTCTGCATACAAATGGAAACACACCAATTCCCTCACCAGAATAGAAGGTAAGTTTACCTTGAATGATGCTTATTCTTTTCATTTCACAACTTGAACATTATAATACAGTTTAACAATCCATAAGAACCAGTGTTAAGTCTATCAACATTATAGTACATCAGAACCATATTAGGGAAGAAATAGTACAATTACATTCCTGATTTCTGTAGCTGACCATGGGGTCTTAGCTGGTATTTAGAACTACCTTCTTCTACTACCCATTCTGTACTCCCTTGACCTTCAATGAGTACCTCAGCAGGTCTTGGTTCTTTTCCCAGTAGAGTTACTCATACCTTCATTCCTGAAGGCTCTGGGTCATTTGTCATTCTGTCTATATTAGGTTGTTGTAGTTCCCTGTTGACTTTAATGAAACAGGGCATGGCAACACTAAGAGGTGCCCTAAAGGATCTCCTGCACGTCGTGTATATTCTTCCTTTCCTCCATTGTGGAGTAATAGTACAATTTTCCCTTGATAGTTTGGGTCAATCACCCCTGACAACACTGTGACTCCCTGTTTAGCTTGTTTCCTCAGAGGTATGGGGAGACCAACATGACCAGTGGGAAGTCTTTGCTTCTAGTTCAATGGTATCATTGTTATTCTTCCTGGTATAAGCCTTCCTCCCCTTTGGAACCAAAATTTCTAAGCCAGCAGAAGATAAGGCCATGGGAAGCAAAAATTTTGCTAGTGGATCACTAGGGGTAATGGTGAGTGGTACCAGTCTTACTTTCACCCCTTGATTCCTGAACTCATGAATCCTGGCTACGGGAGACACAGTACCATATAGTGGAGACTGGTTCAAAGCATACAGTCTTTTGAAGTACCTTACCCCAGCCCTGCATGCTACTGCCATCTAGCTAGCACCTTAACTGTGTCTTCAAAAGACCATTCCACCTTTCTATCATCCAGTTGTTTCTGGATGGTGAGGAACATGGTAAGACCAGTGAATTCTATGAGCATGAGCCCACTGCCTCACTTCTTTGGCTGCAAAAGGTGTTCCTTGATCAGAGGCAATGCTATGTCGAATTCCGTGACAGTGGATAAATCATTGTGTGTGTCCATGGATGGTAGTTTTGGCAGAAGCCTTACGTGCAGCAAAAGCAAATCCATATCCAGAATATGTGCCTGTAAAGTGAGTACAAAGTACTGTCCTTTCCATGATGGAAATGGCCCAATATAATCAACCTGCCACCAGGTCGCAGGTTGATCACCCCGGGGAATGCTGCCATTATCAAAGACTCAGTGTTGGCCTCTGCTGCTGGCATATTGGGCATTCAGCAGTGACTGTAACCAGATCAGCCTTGATGAGTGGGAGTCCATGTTGCTGAGCCCATGCATAACCTCCATTCCTGGTCCATTACATTGATGATGTTATGCTGATTGGGCATAGTGAGCAGGAGGTAGCAACCACTCTGAATTTGTTGGTACTGCATTTGAGAGCCAGAGGATGGGAAATAAATCCAACAAAAATACAATGTTCTTCTACCTCAGTGAAGTTTCTAGAACTAAACCAGTGGACTAGTCCAGTATCATACACCCAAGATCTAATATCACACACCTATGATCCAGCTACCTCCAAAATCCCCATATGATGCTTTAGGATGAATATCTAGACACAAGTCATAACATTCTGCCCCAGCCCCCAAAAGAATCATGCACATCCCTTTATGCAAAATGCATTTAGTCCATCTCTAAATGTTATCAAAGTCCTAACAGTTTCAGCATTGCTGAAAAGTCCAAGTACAAATTCTTCTCTGAGATTTCAGACAAACTCTTACTTGTGAGACCCTATAAAAATGAAAACAAAGTTAAACACTTACAACATAAAATGGCACAAGATAGACATTTCCATTCCAAAAGATACAAATAGGGAGTTAAAAAAGAATGGTACCAAAGCAAGATCAAAATCCAGCAGAGCAAATATTAAATGCCTTATTTCCATGGCCAGCATCTGGGGAAATCTGTGGCAAGATATGAACTCCAAAGGGCCTGAGTGGATCTGCCCCTACAGTTCTTCCAGTGATTGTAGCTCTTGTGGCCTCTCTCCTGAGCCAGCTTTGGTGACTCCTTGTAACTTTGCTCAGAAGTTTCACATTCCTGGCTTTTCCAATCTTCTTTGATCTCCACTGTATTTTCAGCTTCACACTGACAACTTCATACACTGCCCTCTCAGATGCACACTGTCTGGCCTTCCAGGCCTTCTTCTCAAATCTTAGTGGAACCATTCATGACTGCATAACTCCAGCATTCTGCACATGCCTAAAACCAGCACCATGTAGATGATACCAGCACCACATAGATGATGCTACCACCTGAAGCAGTAGCCAGGTTTCCTTTTCTCTTGGCTGTAGGGATCCAGGGACTTGATTGTTGAGCATTATGAATCCAATCCTAAGGAACAAATTTCCTAGGCTTCCATCGTTCTGGAATATGGTGCCCTGGTGCTGTGTTCTGGAAGCAAAGTCTTTCATCTTGGCAATTTTAATGCTACAAAGAGTAGAGTGCTACTGGTTCTTATGACGTCCTCAGGCCATCTTTTCTAGTGTCCTGTTCCAAAATACATAGCTTCTTAATGCTAATCTTTTCAGTGACCACTTCATTGCTCCAACTTTACCAGAGTTTCCTTTCCGGCCAAACTCAAACTTTTTAAATCATTCTGTGGGCCCATTTGCTTTTGAATGTCAAAGTAGAGTTAGTAAAAAGCACCCAACAGTAAACATGCCACTGCCTCAACATTAGACTGTCTTGAAATTTCTTCACCCAGATTATCCCACCATGACTCTGAACATGGGCAAAATGTATAAAAATTTTCTGCCAGAACATAATACACATACCCTGGAGTCCAACTGCCAATGCAATCCTTGTTCCTAATTGAAACTTCCTGAGCCTGGTCCTTTTTATTTTTTTTTAATGACTATATAACAGAATAAAACCAATCAAAACAAACCAGTGTAAGAGATACAGGATTTCAAACCATTATGAAATCAACAGTAGTTACTATAAACTTTTGATGTCTTCAAAATAGCCGCAGATAACTTCAGACATAGTAAAAATCAAACAGAACAGAATAGAATAGAAACAATAAAAACAAAACAGTGAATGTGATAAAGGACTTCAAGACAAGCCAATAGTAAATTCAAAATTGCTACCATAATATATCTTGCTATCCTTGAAATAGCTTCTCCTGCCATCAGATTTAACATAATCAAACAAAACAAAAGAAAATAAAAACCAACCCAATGAAACAATGGAGATGGTATAGGACTTCAAAACAAGACCATAGGGAATCAACAATGGCTACAGCATTCAGAAGGAGATCCCCCCTAGATGACAAACTACTTAGCGATATCCTCTGAACCTATGATCACACCACTGGCCCTAGACCTGCAATGTTAGTGAAACACCAAAGCACCACAGGCATCCAATTGCATTTCACCCCGATAGCTATCATCACAGTCTGTGTTTCTCTGGATAAGTCAGTCGCTTATGGGGTGGGAGGGGTGGTACTTCTTGCTTGCCAGCCTGTATGCCAGAAGGGACTGGGGTCTGGCTATTCCCAGTCTGGCCACAGCCAGCACATGGTGCTGGTTCGCAGACTGGACTTGTTTGCTGCTGTGGCCATTGTTCTGTCTAACCCCAGTCCATGAATGGCACTGACTCATGGGAAGAGGATTGGGTCTAGTTGTTCCCAGTCCCCTGGAGGCCTGCACATGGTGCTGGGCCTGGTCTTTACTGGATGCAATTTGGTCTTTTGAGCTCCAGCCAGAATCTTCCAACAAGCTTGGCTTACAGCATTCTAGAGCTCCTTCTTCAGCTGGCATCTCCAAATCTTTCCAAACTTCTTCCCATAAACCACTTCCAAAGGCAACTGAACCATATGGCCAGGTAGTATCACAGCAGCAACCACACTCTCAGTGCCAAAATCCATCTAGGTCTCCTTTCTCACTGCAAGGACAAAAAACCTACCACAAATTTTAGGAAGAAAGGTTTATTTTGGCTCTCAGTTTGTAGAGGTTCATTTCTAATCAGTGCAGGGTGCAGGGTGGCACGGCAGGGTACAGGGTGGCCCAGCACAGTAAGTACACAGGGTACACAGCAGAGGGTCATGCAAGCAGAGAAAGAGTTCGTAGTGTGGCAGGCAGGAAACAGCTTGCCCTTTTTTCCCTTTTTATCCTATCCAGACTATAAGCCTATTGGTTGGTGCCACCCACACCCAGAGTGGTCTTCCTCTTCAGTAAATGCATCACCCACATGCAAAATTATGCTGAACCAATCAGAGGACTAATCCATATCACACACCCAGGATCCAGTCACTTCTCCAAATCCCCACCTACAAGCACATGCAGTTTTGGTGGGACATCTAGATATAACTCCTAAAAGCAGTAATCAATAAGTAAGGAGTCATTGCTGCCATTTTGCTGTTTTCTGGTTATTTCATAGATCCTTTGTTCCTTTCTCTCTTGTTATACTTATTTGTAATCAGATGATTTTTCTTTAGGGGTATACTTTAATTCCTTACACTTTATCTTTGTGTACCTACAAGCTTTTACTACAAGCTTATATAAACTATCATATAGCTATAACTGCTATTAAACTAACAGAAATTTAACTTTGATCACATAAAAATGTCTACACTTTTACTTTACCTCCCTCATCCACCATTTCATTTTAGATGTCACAAATTATGCCTTTTCATGTTATGTATCCCTTTCCAAAGTACTGTAGTTATTATTCTTAGTAGTTTTATCTTTTAACCTATATACTAAAGATGTTTCTATATCATCATACTGTATTAGGGTATTTTGAATTTGAATGTATACTTACTGTGACCAGTGAGTTTTATAATTTTATGGGTTTGTTGTTGTTGTTACTAAGAAGCATCCTTTTCTTTCAGGTTGAAGAACTTCCTTTAGCATATCTTGTAAGACAGTTCTAATGGTAATGAACTTCATGATTTTTCTCTGTGAGCGTCTCTATCTCTTCCTACTTTTTGAGGGCCAGTGTTGCCAGACAGAGTACTCTTGTTTGGCAGATACATTCCTTCAGCATCTTTTCTCCTGGTTTGTAGGGTTTCTATTGATAAATAATTTGTATCCTTTAGGAACTCCCTTATACCTGTTTTAATTCTTTTCTATTGCAATGTTCAATATTTTCCAGTTGTCTTTGATTTTTGACAGTATGATTGTAATATATTTTGGTGTAGTCTTGTTTGAATTGAATCTAATTGGAGACCTTTCAGCTTCTTGTCCTCAACTATTTATAGCTGTTCTCTGAGTAGAACAATTTTAAGCTATTTCAATAAATAAGCTTTCTATACTTTTTGTTTTGCTTCTATAATGCCTACTATTTGAGTAATTGCTCTTTTGATGCTGTATGACAAATGCATAACTTTTCTTCAGTCATTTTCTTTCTTACTTTATTTTACTCCTTAGTATATTTTCAAAAACCTTTACTCAGGTTCACAAGTTCTTTCTTCTGTTTAATCATTTCTGCTGTTGATGCTCCCTATTGCATAATTTCACTTGCATTTTTTGGGTCAAGATTTCCCTTTTTAAAAACTAATTTCAATCTCTATTAAATTTTTCATCTTGTTCTTTTATTCATTTATTGTATTCCAAATTTCTTTGAGTTCTTTATGTATTTTCTTGAAGTACAATTATCTTTAAAAACCATTACTTTGAATTTCTTTCTGAAAGTTCACATGTCTTCATTTCTTGGTTTTAGGAACCAGGTAATTTTTTTTTTTTTTTTTTTTTTTTTTTTTTTTTTTTTTTTTTTTTTTTTTTTTTTTTTTTTTTTTTTTTTTTTTTTTTTTGGTGGTGATGTGTTTTTTTGGTTTTTCATGTTTCTTGTTGCCTTACACTGATGCTTGCACATTTTGTAGAGCAGTCATCTCTTTCATATTTTATGGGCTTGTTTCAATGAAGAAAGATTGGGGTGCTAACTGACATGCAGTGGTTCTGACCATAGTGAAGGTTCAGCTATGTAGTTTCCATGCAGTTATCAGCTAAGGTCAGTGTTGATCAAGACTTCAAGGATCATCAGCAGCCAATGCTGGAATGCACACAATGGTCGCAAGCATTGTTGAAGTCCCCAATGGCAATGGCTGCTAAGATGCTCTCGATCTCTTTATCTTCCACTGGAGAAGTTATGAAAGTGTCCCAGTCACTGGATCTGGCTTGTGGATCCCTTCCTGGTGGTAGTGACACTTGTAATCTGGTGATTAGTCCATTGAGCTTAGTCCTGGAGCACAGGCACTTTGAAAGGGCTTTAGTTCTTGATCTGGGGTGGTGACATTACTGAGTCTAATGCACAGACACCCCACTGCAACTTGGTAAGGGTATATGAGGTACAGATGCTTGTGAAGCAGCCGGAGAGTCAAGATTGGAGCACAGCAGATACAGCATTAGAGTTTTAGTTGGCTCCAGAGTTGGGGTGAAGAGGCTATCTTCCTGTGCCACTTAGGCTGGTGTCCAGAGTATGGACACAATCAGAGAAATGTTAATTCTGCGGTCCAGAATGCAAACTAGTTCTTTCTGTCAATGGCTTCAATGTCTAAGATGAGAGCTGAACAATGAAACCACAGAGATAGGCCTAATGTATGGTCATTTGTAGGGCAGCTGCAGCTCAGGAATAAGGAAGGGTACAAGGGGTTGGGAGAAGTGATAGGGGTATGCAGCCAGGTTTTGCTCTCTGGAATTCTGTTGTTGTTTTGTGTTTCTGTGGAGAAATTAAGGCTTATGTCTCTTATTTCACCATCTCGGTGATGTCATTCCCTCGACCCATGTTGTATTTTAGTAGTTGAATCTACTGACTATATTCCTTAGCATACTGCATTTGGTTTTTCACTCACATTGTAATTGCATTTGGTTTTTCACTAACACTGTATTTTTTTTTGAAGAAAGAAAGGGTTATTTTAGCTCACAGTGTGTAGAGGTTTTAGTCCACAGTCAGCTGGCTCCAAGGTAGGGCAGCATGGCAGAGGGGCATGGCAGAGAAGAAAGTCTCACATTGTATTTTTGTTATGTGTCTTTTTTAAACCATGCATGTAGGTTCAAATGTCTAACAAAATCAAGTTTGCTGACCTAAAAGATTTAGAAAATACCTTATCTTTTTATTTACCATTGAAAATTTCAATTATGTACAAATTAAATAGAATAGTAGAAAAAATTCCCATGTGCTATGTTACTTTAGGCTCAAAGACTATCATTATTCTGTCATTCTTTTTTTTTTTTTTGTGGCACCGGGGATCGAACTCACAGCCTCGCACCTGCCAGACAGGCGCTTAAGCTGCTGAGCCAAACTCCCGGCCCTGGTTTTTTGAGGCAGGGTCGCACTATGTAGCTCAGGGCGGCCTTTCACTCACGTTGTGGCCCAAGCCGGCCTCGAACTCATAATGCTCCGCCTACCTCAGCCTCCTGAGTGCTGGGATTAAAGGTGTGCACCACCACACCCGGCTTCCTGTCATTCTTTTTTATCTATATCTCTTATTAATCCCTGTATATATATAATTGTATGTGTTCTCCAATTCTTTCTCAATGATATCAATAAAACTGATGACTATTATAATTTTTGAGATAATGTGTGAGCATAATGCAAATCTCTATCATGTTACAAAACAGTTTAGCATCCTCACATCTCTATTCAATCTTCAACCCCCAGGGAAACACTATAATGATAAACTTATATACTTTTGCCTTGAATTTCTGTATAAGTCGAATCACAGTGCAGTGACTTTTTAATTCAAAGGAGAATTTGCTAGAACAGAACTTTCATCATAAAATTAGACCAAAAAGTGACTGAGAAGAATGAAAGACACTGATTAGTAAATAAAAGCAATTCAAATTGAGTAATCTTCTGAGTGTATTCAGAAAAAGTTAACTAATTAATCAATAATATATACTTGAGAATAGGAAGTAACGGAATGAGTAAGTAATATGGACAGCACTGAGTTTCTAGTTAAGATTTCTAGCATTTGGTAATTAATTTCAATACAATAATTCAACAGGCACATTATAATACAATTTTTGAGGTCCTTCTCTGCCCTAGATGATATTCTACACTGATAGGAAGAATAAAAACGTTGAAATAAAAAAGAAGTGCAATTCTTCCATTAAAAAAGGGTTTATGCTACAGAAATAAATTTACAGCAGTGAAAATACATTCATGCCACTGTCAGAAGAATCACACTCTTTAATGAACAAACTGTAATTTAGAATTTCCAACAGGCGCGCATAAAACTGCAAATTAGCAGTTAGAAACAGGTTAAAGGGGAACAAGAATTTGTATCAGACATGAGCTTGGAATCAAGGTTCTGGTCTTTCGATACCATCCCTACAACATACTTTCCCCTTCAATGTGACCCATGGGATTCCTGTAAGTTCACCTTTTCCTAAAATACTCCTATTGTAAGTAAAAAATTGATATCACTGCTTGCGCTGCTGGTATCTCTGCTTGAAAAACCTTACAAAAGTCTTAAAACTGAGCAGAACCCCCTTTGTCTGTCTACTTAGACTTTTAGGCCACTTTACATGTGCCATGCTTTGTAAAAATTTCCTCATAACCTATTGTAAACTTCCAGCTCAGAGAATGAAGCTAGCCAGAAAGCCAATCCAGTGTCCTATGCTTTCTATACGTGTTGAATTTAAGACAAGTATCTATCCATTGGAACAAAACCCAGATGTCTTTTTTTTGTTGTTGCTGTACCAGGGATTGAACTCACAACCTTGCACCTGCCTGGCAGGCTCTTAGGCCACTGAGCTAAATCCCTGGCCCCCAGATGTCTGTTTATTATAATTAGTTTGCAACAGCAAAAATGAAAAGGTATTTTGTCAGCCAATAGTTACCTATTAACTGACATCATCAGCTGGGCTCCTTTCAAAATTCTTAGTTCCATGAAGATAAAAAACCAAAATGAAATTTCAGAGGCCAGTTTCCTCTGAAGTATACTTTAAGATGTATAATAATTGGGTAGCTCAGAACCCATAGCGGGCTCCTAACTCATCTTCTATTAAAATTATCTTGATGGATAGGGTTAATGCTATCTTCATCTCAAGTCAAATCTTCATTAACAATGAACTAAATGATATGGAAGTGGTGGGAAGAGAAGGAACAACAGTCACTTGTATTTGTCAAATCCTACCTTCACAGCTTTTCAAACTTATCACATTTAAAAGTTGCCATTATCTCTAACACAGTGACTTTCACGTACACCCCACAGCTGTTTCCTTTGCATTTTTGAAACTTTCATCAAGCTATAACCCTAGGTCTTCAATCTTTCCTAGGACATAACTTCATGTAATACACCCTGACCTCTGTTCTTCTAACATCAAATGACATGCCTAAAGAGGTGAGGAAAAAATACAAAATTATTCATCTTTCTTAGTTTATTAACCAAGATATGTCAAGTGAGTTGCTGATAAAAAGCCTTTTGGAAGGTCAGCATTTCCTTTCTTCTTCATAAGGCAGAAATGCAACCTGAAGAGGAAGCACAAGCATCGCAAGTGACTCCAAAGACACCTGTGAGATGCAGAATGAGCACTGATTTTTTCCTTCTCAGAATGCTCAAAAAAAAAAAAAAAAAGTACAAGTGTTTGGTTCTCCTTTCCCCAAATCTCAATAAAATCAAGGAAAAAAAGATATACAAAAGTTGATCCAGTGTAGTACAAGTTATCATTGGGATCAGGTATGGGCTATTTGCTGTTGCCAGATCAGAACGAGAACTCAGCAGAAAACATAGAGCTAGAGAAAGAGATTAATGGTAAAATATAGAAGAGCAGAATTTCATACCTTTTAAAAAGGGAATTTCTTTTAGAATTGCTAGCCCACCCCGACTGGACATAGTGGAAGCCAAGCATACAGGTTGAAGGCTTTAAGTAAGAGAATCAAAAAAGGCATTGTACAACCTCAAAGGTTATCTGACACCTGAGACAGAGTCAGAATGAGTGATCTGTGAAATGGACATTTTAACATGCCCCATGCACTTCTGACATACAAGTCCTAGTTACCTGAGCTGTGCTGCCACTGCTAAGGAAACATCCACCATACTCCACATTTCTCACAGCTGGACAAAACCAGGAAAATAATTTATGAAATAAATGAGGAATTTAGCAGAGATAGCAATCTTGTCAAAGAACCAAACAAATCTCGGCAAGAAGAAAACTCAGTAAGTTATCAGAAAAATGTAGCTGACAGCCTTAACAATAAACTAGATTTTAAAAATTTAAAAAAAAAACTAGATCAAACAGGAAAAAGAATATCTAAACTTGAAGACAGGTCTTTTGAAGTATCCTGGTCAGACAAAAAAGTAAAGAAAAGGAAGAAATATGCACATTTCAGAGTACTCAAAGGTAAAGAAATGAGGAAATTCATTTAAAAATCTATTCAAAGAAATAATAAGTGACAACGTCCACAATTTTGGGAAAGACATGGACATGCAGGTACAGGCAACTCACAGGACTCCAATTTTTGTTTTAAAGAGAACAAAACAAAACAGAACAGAAGGAAGCAGATCAGGACAAAACAATGCAAGCAACGCAGGATTTCAAAACAAGTGAACAGGAAATCAACAGTGGCTACCATAACATCTCTTGTTTTCTTCAAAATAGTTGTCCATATCTTCAAACACAATGAATTCAAACAAAACTCAATAGTATAAAACCGATAGAAACGAAAGAATGAAAGTGGTACAGGCCTTCAAAACTCGACAATACAAAAATCAACAATGGCTACAGTAATGTCTCATGTTCTCTTCAAAATAGCTGTAGGACTCCAAATTGACATGGCCATAGAAGATCTTCACTGTGGCACACTAGAGTTAAGTTGTCAAAGGCACAAGATAAAGAGAATTCTAACGGCTGTAAGAAAAAAGTGAGAAGTCACAGGGCACAAACACTGAACTAGCAACAGATTTATCACAAGAAAGTTTTATAGGCCAAAAACATTAGAATGGCATATTCCAAGTTCTGAAAGAAAAAACAACTATCAATCAAGAATACTGTCCTTTTGAAATAAAGGGGAATTTTCTCCCAAGACAAGCAAAAACAGGGAATCCACAACCATCAGACCAGCCTTATAAAAGATGCGTGAGTCCTAAAACAAGAAGTAAAAGTTAGCTACCATGATAGAAACACATGAAAGTATAAAACTGAACAGAAGAGCAGATACACAAAAGAGAAACAGAAAAAGAATCAAATTTTATTACTGCATTAAACCAACAAAGAATAACAAGAGAAGAGAAGAGATTTTAAAAAAACAGAAGCAAATGAATAAAATAACAAGCATAAGCTTCACCTATCCAGAATGACTTTGACTGTAAATGGACTAAATTCCCTAATTAAAAAATATGGACATCCACATGAGAGAAAACATATAGTACTTATTTTTCTGTATCTGTTTATTTCATTTTATGTAATTTCTCCAGTTCCATCCATTTTGCTACAAATTTCAGGATTTCATCCTTCATGAATAAAATCCTTCCAAATAATATACAACTATGTATATATACTTCATATTTCTTTATCCATTCATTCATTGTTTGCCACATAGATCAATTACTGATCTTATTATTGTAACTTATGCTGCAAAAACCTGGGTGTGAAGGTATCTCTTTTGCATATTGATTTCATTTCTTCTATGTCTATACCAGAAGTGGGATACTTTAACCCTCTTTCTTTCCCAAATCTCAACAAAATGAGAATTTAAAAAATCAGTGGCATTTTAATATACCATGACATGGCATAAAAACAACACCATTAGCATTTTATATACAATCATATGATAGGTCTAATTTTAATTTCTTAAGGAATCTTCACACTGTTCTTCACAATATTTGGTCTAATTTACACTTCTACCAGTGGTATATGAGAATTTTTTAAAAGTATGGTCATATGTAGAAAATGATCACAAAAGGTTGGGAAAAGGAGGAAGGGTGAACAAAGGAAAGTTGGATTTGTTAGTGCATATGTATCCATGTAATGAAATATCACACTGATTCCCATTAGTATAATTAATACATGTTAATAAAAAATAAAATAAAGAAACAATATTTCTAAAAAAGAATCAGGCTGGCTAAATAGCTAAAAAGACAAAACATATGCTTGTGCTGCTTACAACGGGCTCACTTCACACACAGAAAAAACTGGAAAAATATATCCCATGCTAAAGGAAACAAAAAGCAAGCATGAATACATGTAAGCTAGACTTTTATTAGACAAAGTAGACTTTTAAGAAAAAACTGACAAATAAGCTTACTATAATGACAGTAAGATCAATTCAGCAATAAGATAAGAAAGTCATAATTTATAGACACTTAACATTGAAATACCCAGCTTTATAAAATGAACACTACTTGACCTAAAGGAAAAGATAGGCTCCACTACAATAATAGTGGTGGGCTTCAACATACTACTTTCAGCAGTGGACAGTAATTCAGGCACAAAACTTTAAAAGAAAAAAAGACTTAAACTATGCTACAGATCAGAAATTCCCAACTTTTGGCACCAGGGATTAATTTTGTGGAAAATAATTTTTCTTAGGCCATATAGGAGGGTTGGTTTCAGAATGATTCAAGTGCATTACATTTATTGTGCACTCTATTTCTATTATTAGTACACGGTACTAGATACTAAAATAATAATACAACTCACCATAAGGCAGAATCAGTGGGGCTCCTGTGCTTGTTTTCCTGCAACTAGATGGCCCTATTTAAAGGTGATGGAAGACAGTGACAACTGAAGCATGTTGCTTACAGTCAGTCTACACCACAGTCTCATTTTGGTTATTGGCACTGCAGAATAGCCTGCTTCACAAATACAGAATGTTGGAAATAAAGCAGGCTTTTCACTGTTTCCGTGGCAATCTCAGGTTATTCTGCTTTGGCTTTAATCCAGAATGTATGGAGATTTCAAGTTGTCTCAGACATACTTTTAAGGCTATCATCACTTGTAGTCTCAAGCAGTTGATCCTCTTTTAGCATGGACAAAGTCAATTCTCAGCATGCTAGAAAAACGGCGGCCCTGATTTAGCCTGATTCAAAATCTCTGCTAATGTTTGAAACACGTCAAAAATCTTACTGCTTACATGTTGCCCCCAAAATTCCAGTTCAGCTTTTAAAGCAGCCACTTCATCTGCCAATTTGAACACAACTGTCATTCTCCTCTGAAATGACAGTTTGAGTTCATTGGGCAGGTTGAATATATCATACAAGTAAGCAAGTTTTATGACCCATTCTGTGTCACTGAAATGTGCTACCAGTGGTACCTGGTTTTCTAAAAGAAATCTCTGGAGTAGATTTCATAGCTCAAAAACCCTGGCCAGTGATCTGCCTTTAGAAAGCTATCTGAAACCTGTGTGTAACAGAAGACATGTGTGCTCTGTGTTTATGGCCTCACAGAGCTACATAAACAGATGTGAGGTAAAGGCATGTACTTTAATGTGATCAAAAATTGCAATCACATCCTACAAAATGTTACTTCAGGTGACATTTTTTGGCTTTCCAACATTTCTCTATGGATGACACACTCACCTTCAGAAGTGGCCTCTTTGACTTAAATAGTGAAACCAGAAAGCTGTTCAGTCATGGCAGCAGCTCTATCAATGCATATGATCAAAAAGAATCAATTCAGTTTTCCTAGTACATAATCATTCAAAGACTTGAATAGTTCTGCAGTCTCGGTGTTCACTGATGTCTTAGTTACTTTTTACTCGTTACTGAGACAAAATACCTGATACCCAAAATTAGGGAAGGAAAAGTTTATTTTTTACAGTTCTTGGAGGTTTCAGTCCACACTCAGTTGGCTCCAAGGCATCATGGCATGGCAGGGCAGTCATTCATGGCAGCCACCAAACAGCAAGGCGCGCAAACCTGGCAAAAGCGAAAGAGCAAGAGGAAGACATGTGTTCCTTTTGCCCTTACACTGTATGTTGGCTCCACCCTTGGGCGGGTGTAGCACTCACATCGCCAATCCCAGCCCTAGACAACAAACCAATCACAAATGCCAGACTCAGCCCCATCCAAATTACATGAGGCCTTGCAGGGCACACAGGACAAACCAATACAGCTGGTAACAAGTATGTCCATGATATATTCTCAGGCATATCCTTCTGAAAAGTATATTGCACAAAAAAAGCATTGCTGCTTTGTTGTCAATATCAGTAAACTTGTCAACCTGGATTGTATAGCACTCATTAATCCTCTTTAACAATTGTGCCTCACAATACTCTGCTATTTGATCAATTTGTTTAGGTATGCTGTTAGCAGAGAGAGGAACTTTGCCACGTTTAAAACTGTATCCTCTTCTAAAAGTTCAAGAACAGATGTCCTTAGCTATAGCCATGGTTAACTCTTCACCAATAGTGAGAACTTTTTAAAATCTAGATTAATGTGGATACCCACCAGGAATGATGCTCTCAGGACAGTCACGTTTGATGAAGTGATGACCTTCAATAAGTATTTCTGTTCTTCAAGTTTACATTATTTTCTTTTTGACAAATTCCAAAGACTTGTCTTTTAAAGCAGGGTGCCTGGTCTCCATTTCACAAAGTAGTTTCAAAAGTTTTATGGATTCCTTGGATAGCTGGTTGCCACATATTGTACAAAGTATGCTTGGAAAATGTGAATCACCTGTTACAATAAGTGCACAGTTGAAGTGTGCATTGGTATTTTATTTTAAAGGCAGCTTTCTTCTTATCAGTAGTTTTAGAGTTCTGCTCTCCCATCATTGGGTCTTACTCCCTTTGCAAAGAAACTTTTTTTTAAAACTCATGTTAGCTTGTGAGTTTACTAAAATGGTGACTTAAATAATTGTATAGTGTCGGAAATAGGTATGGATCACAGTGGTAAATAAACTAATGGGTGGGCCGTGCACAGATTGAAATAAGTGTCAGATTCTGACTTAAAGCCTGCCACCAAATGTACAACTGCAGTACATTAACACACTTGCCACTATAAAGCCTAACACCAGATGCAGATTATCACCTGCTACTCACTGATAGGGCTATGATATGAGTATTTTAGCAATTGATTTACTATGATCTCTTTTTAGTCAAACATCACTTCTCATGTTCATCTGTATTTGAAGCCACACCCCAGCACTAGCATCACCACTCAGTTCCACCTCAGATCATCAGACATTAGATTTTCATAAGGCATGATCAAACTAGATCCATGACATGCACAGCTCACAGTAGGGTTTACACTTCTATGAGAATCTACTGTTGTCACTGCTCTGATAGGAGGTAGGACTCAGGTGGCAATGTGAGCAGTAGGGAGTGGCTATAAATACAGATTAATATGAAGCTTCATTTGCTTGCCTACAGCTCACCTTCTGCTATGTGGCCAGCACCAATCTGTGGTCCAGGGGTTGCGGACTACTTTTATAGCCCACAAGAACCTAACACACATTGACAGAAAAGTTCATCCAACAGCTGCAGAGAGACCATATATTGGACCCAAAAAGTAAGTTTCTACAAAATTTTATTTTATTTTGCTTTATTTTTATTTTTATTTTATAGATAGTAAAAGCCAACGAAACATAACAGAACAAAGTCTATCAAAACAAGGCAGTAGAACTGGTACAGAACTTCAAAGAAAGATACTAGGAAAACAATAGCTACTATAGTATATCTTGTTATTTTCAGAATAGTTGACCATTCCATCAGGTATAGTAAAATTAAACCAAAAACAAAACACAATAAAACTAATAAAAACAATATGAAATAAAGCAAAAAAAAATCAGAATAAAGCAAAACAATGCCAATAATATTGGGCCTCAAAGACAAGACAGAAGAGAATCCCCCATATTTGCTACATTGCATACTGTCATCTTCCCAAGAGATTCTCAGACTGCTGGCTGCAGGCCTACAAAATCAACTGAACAATATAAGCATTTAGTTGCTTTATGTACCATAGTTGCTATCAACTTAGCCAGTCCTCCGAACCAGCAGGTTGCTTACTGCGGTGGGGGATGTCCTTGATTCTTAGCCCGCACACCAGTAAGCCTATGGGAGTCACATCTCTTTTTCTTCCTGGAGTCCACACTGGTCCTGCACACTCACCAGGAAGGAAGGCTAGTTGTCTTCTGGTTGAAGCCTCCCTGACCCAATGAGGTGGGTTCTCAAGAGGCACATCTTTTCCTCTTCCTGGAGTCTGCACCAGTTGCGTGCACTCACCAGAAAGGTAGGCTCACTGTCTTCTGGTTGGAGCCTCCCTGACCCAACGTGGTGGGATCTCTAGAGACACATCTTTTTCTCTTCATAAAATTTTAAAAGCTGAAATCCTATCATTTTTTCCTGACAACAATGGAATAAAATTAGAAATAAAGAACAAAAGAAACTTTAGAAATGGCATCAAATGCATAGAAACTGAAGAACAAGCTACTGAATAAGCAATGAGTCATTGAAGAGATCAAAAGGTAAATTTACCAAGATAATAAAAATACACAATTCAAAGACCCAATCCAAAAATGGGCATCTGAGATGAATACACACTTCTCAGAGGAAGAAATACGAATGGCAAATAAATATATGAAAAAATGTTCAACATCAATGGTTATTCAGGAAATGCAAATTAAAACAACACTGAGATTCCATCTCACTTCAGAAAGAATGACCAAGATTAAAAAATCAACCAACAACAAATGCTGGAGGGGCTGTGGGGAAAAAGGAACTCTTCTCTACTGTTGGTGGGAGTGTAGACTGGCGCAACCACCGTGGAAGTCAGTGTGACGATTCATCAAGAAGCTAGGATTAGAGATCCCATTCAACCCAGCTATCCCACTTCTGGGCAGTTTCCCAGAAGAATTGAAAACATCATACCACAGTGATATTTGTGCACCCATGTTTATAGCATGTTTATAGCATGAATGTATTAGTTATTGAGAAAGAACAGTTAATGCTCATATGACTAGATCAACTTTACATGTCTATATCTGTTAATGTAAACAACCATTTTGAAGATAACGATATGCAATATTGCAACCATTGTCAAGTTTCTATCATCCTGTTTTGTAAACCTATAATGTTACTGTTGTGCATTTATTCTAGTCGTTTGTTTGCCTCTTTTGCTTTTTGTCTTTCTTATATGTGTCTTTTTTTTCTCTTAAATAAAAAAAATACACTGTGCTCTATAAGTTAATTAAACATTGCATTGTATTCTATTGGTTTGATGATGCCTCAGAATATTGATTATATCTCTTCTCATGCATATCTTAAAACAGTATCATGTTAAATAATAAAATTGCAAACTGAAAAGAAAAAACTTTCTCAAAACAAATGAAAATGGAAACATAATATATCAAAATTTATGGAAAACAGCAAACTCAGTCCTAAGAGGGAAATCTGTAATAATAAACTACTTCTAATATTTCAAATAATCTAAAATGTCCACACTTTTGAAAGTGATTTACACATTTAGTGCAATATTTATCAGAATACCAATAGCATGCTTTTCAGAACTAGAAAAAGTAACTCTAAAATTCATATGGAAGCACAAATAGTCAAAGCAATATTGAATTAAAAAAAAGCTGGAAACATCACAATACCTAGTTTCAAGGCACATTACAGAATGATAGTAATCAAAACAGCATGAAAACTGGCATGAAAACAAACAGACTAATTGAACAGAAGTGATCCCTCAGAAATAAGCCCATGTAACTACAGTGAGGTGATTCTCAATAAAGGCGTCAACAACCTTAGAGAAAGGACTGCCTCTTCAAAACAACAGGACTGAAAAAACTGGGTATCCACATGCAGAAGATGGAAACTTGACATCTATCGCTCATCCTGTACAATAATCAACTCAAAATGATCAAAGACCTAAAAATAAGAGCTGGAACTCTACTAGAAGAAAACATAAGAAGAAGAAAACATAAGAGAGAAAACTCTTAAAGACATCAGGATAGACTATGATTTTTAAATCATTCCAAAAGTGCAGGAAATAAAAGCAAAAATTGACAAATAGAATTATATAAAATTAAAAGTCTTCTATACAGAAAAAGAAACAATCAAAAGAGTGAAGAGAAAACCTACAGGATGCGAGAAAATATTTTCAAAGTATCTTTCTGGCAGGAAATTAATAGCCAGAATATATAAGGAACTAAAAACCAAAATGAAAAAATCTGATTAAAAATTATCTGCAAACCTGGAAAATATGTTGAGTGAAATAAACCAGACACAAAGTTTAAATACCATATGGTATCTCTCTTGAGTGGGGCAAAGTACAAAGAAAATGATAAAGGAGAGAAACAAAGGGACAAGAGGACATCTCTTGCAACAGGGAAGCAGTTCAAGGGAACAAGGGCAAGGGGTGAGGAGGAGTAGAAGAGGAAATGAGAGGAATAAAGACATGCCACGTACATGAACCCAATAACCTCAATTAACACAAATACTATAGTCCATAAGATGAGCTAAGACAAATAATATCAACGAGTATGAAAAAGGGGTTAGGGGAACCTGAGGAGAGAGAGAGGGAAGGGGAAAGGGATTTTGAAAAATAAGTTATAATATATACATGTAACCACTCCCCAAGATGATTATAAACTGTTTGAATTGCAAACATGTACTAATAAAATAAAAAATATTTACAAATGAGCTTCTTAAACATTTCTCTAGAGAAAAAATATAAATGGCTCACAAATAGACCGTATCATTAGCTATCAGGGATATGCATATAAAAATACAATAAGATAATATCTCAATCCAGTGAGAATGGCTATTATCAAAAGACAAAATAAAGACAATTGCTGGCAACCATGTTAGAAAAGGAGACATTTATATATCGCTGATGGGAATGTAAATTAGTATACCCATTATGTAGAACAGTATGGAGGTTCCTCAGAAAAATTAAAAACACACGTAGCGTAGGATTCAGCTATCCTACTCTGGGAATATAGCTAAAGGAAATAAAATTAACATAATAAAGGAAATACCTGCACACCCATGTTTCTTGTAGCACTATTCATAGTAGCCAAGTTGTGAAATGAACCTACATGCCCATGAGTGAATAAGTTAGGAAGATGTGGCATATACACATGGAATATTATTTAGTTCTAAAGAAGAAAAACATCCTGTCAATTGTAGCACAATGGATGGAACTAGAGGCCATTATATTAAGTGAAATAAAACCAGCTACCTAAAAGCAAATACCACATGTTCTTTCTTACATATGGGAGCAAAAAAAATGAGTGATCTGAATTTGTGATTGATCAGAACAGTGAACATTAGAAGCTGGGAAGTGGGAAGGAGGATAAAGGGAGGTTAAATAACTGGTAGCAAAATATAACTGGGTAAATGGAACAAGTTGTGGTGTTCGGTAACACAGTGGAATAACTATAGTTTGCAATAATCTGCTAATATATTTTATGAGGATCTAGACAAGAGGAGTTCAAAGACTACACATAAATGATATGGAGAGGGAAATGTTAATTACTCTGATTTGATCTATATATGCTGGATGCATGTGTGGACATGTCACACTGTACTACATTAATATATACAATTATTACATGTTAAGAAAAAATTTTAAAAAATCTTCTTTCTCCCTTTCTCTCCCTTCCTCTTCCTCCCTCTCCCTTTCCTTCTCTCTTTCTCTCTCTTTCTCTCTCTCTGAAAATCCTAAAACAGTAACTGACAAGGGCCTCCAACATATCCAGCATTAGCCTCTAAATGGTCCCAGTAGGCGCCTCCCATTTTTCCAGTCAGCTATGACTAGCATATAGGCCTTTCTCCTGTTGCTTCCTACATCGTGGCTCAAAAATGGCTTTTCACCTACTTTTCAGTGTCTGTTTCAGTCAGGAAAGGTAGGGGAAACAAGAATTCTTAGTGCTTGAATTAGGAAAACAAAACCTTTGCCAGGAAATTCCATAGGTGTTTTTAGGTAGTATTGGCCAGAAAAACTGTGTCATATGAATACTGCTATTTGAAGAGACATTGAGAAATCACAAGTAGCACATTACAAGCTTCAAGAGTCAAAGCTTTTGTGTCTTCAGTGACTTTTTCAAAGACACTGATTTGTATGTATTAATTTTCATTATTTCAAATAACTCCAATTAGAACAGGATTCAAGAAATACAGTGCTGCCAAAAATGGGAGCTTTGGACTCTAGTTAACATGGAATGGAATCCCAACTCCAGCTCTTGCCAGGTGTGTGCATGGATACACTTATTATTTCTCTTCAAAAAGGCTTTTTGTTCATTTGCTTGTCTTGTTTTTTAAGAAGAAATCTCTTTGATTTGTGACTACAAAGTCTTTGAATGCTGCATTTGCCTGTGACCACTAACAGTGAGGTAAGCCCACATCTGACACATATATGTGCTGGCTAAAGCTGCATTAGACAAGTACATAAATACTCTCGTTTTGTTTACTCCACCTGTAAAATGTCAAAGTGGCCACTTTATTAGACACTTGTGAGAACTCTATAAAACACAGGCAAAGTAAGAAATTAAAACAACCCTAGAAATTTAGTTTTCAGTGAGCAATTAATTTGGAAGACAGCCTTGAAAATGGAGTTTTGTAAGAACTTTTAACTCAAAAATATCTTTAAATCTCAGTGTCAAGAAACTGTCTAAACTGCTTCTCTTAGTACAAAGTACTTTAAAAATAATGCCCCTAGCAAACTACAGCTTTGTTCATGTTATCTATTTATTTTTTTAAATATTCAATACCTCATATTTGACTAATGCTGACTGCACCCTGTTGAAATATCATCAATGTAGAAATTAGAATTATTTTACTCAATATCTCTATTTCCAACTTAATCTAAGATTAGGAACATAAGCAAATAAATTATTGAAAAATATGAACCTATTTGCACATAAAAGTTTCCTGTACATCTAGGTTGAATGGGCATGTATACTACATCAAACTGTTGATTTTTTAAAGTTAAATTAGAAAGTGATTAAATTAAATTAGAAATTGTCTCTTCTCAAATGCAGCAAACATAGACCACAGTAAAAAATATGAGCGTATAATTTTTGTGCTGTAGCATTCTAACTAATATTTTTTCTGGGATTGTGGAGTTCTGGTGGTTTTTCTTTTTCTTTTTCTTTTTCTTTTTCTTTTTTCCTCTTTCTTTTGCAATGTAGAATACAATTTCAAATTAAAATATTTAGTTAACTGGTTATAATCAAAGTACCTCACAGAGTAGAAGGAAGATCCAACAGAGAAAGTGTGTTGTGTCTTTAAGAAATTACTGTGCAAGCTGACAGCATTGTTGCTGGGAACTTCAATGCTTTTCCTAGGATTCAGATGAAAAATCATGCTTTTCCTCTCTTGCCAACAATTTATCCATTCACCAATTTCATTTCTTAAGGATATATCATGCACCATATTACTTAACTATAATCTTACTTATATTTGAAGCTTATGTGGCAAATATTCATGCTGGAAAAGTTTGATTTTCATTGATTTTTAGTGTAATGGCCATAATTCACTCTATCATAAAGGAAAGGCTGCAGCTATGGAAAAATTTCAGTATATAAGATGGTTTGAGCATAAAAGAAAAACATCAGTAAGAAGGTCAAGGACAGAACCATGGGGTAAAGAAGATGGGGAAGGTGATGAACAGGAGCTGAGGAAGAAAATTCCATGGAGGTAAATGGGAAAGGGTGGAGCTAGAACCACTGACTTAAGAGCTGAGTGATAGCCCAAAGGATATAAAAGCCTGGTTGGGCCAGGTAAGGAAAGCAACCTGAAGCCTAGGGTAGACACACAGGTGCAGCTTAGCAGGGCACAGCAGAGACAATCTCCAAAGCAGCAGACGCCAGGTCCGGGATGCTGCGCCTCTTCTCTTTCCACCTCCTAGGAGTCTGGCTGCTGCTGAGCCACGCTTCTGGAGTGGTACCTCCTGGATCGCTGGACAAAGTTATTAAGCTATGTGGCCGTGATTTAGTCCGAGCCAAGATAGACGTTTGTGGCAAGGTCCTGTTGGGAGCTGTGGCTTTGGGCCAAGAGGAAGAGCGCATTCTGGGATCTGGACCATCCACAGGTGAGAGCTTGCGCCCACCGCCACCCCAGTCACGCCATTCTGCACTTCTCATTGGTTGCCTCAGACTGCCACCCAATCAGAATAGGGGCTTACGCTGCAGGTGTGGCAAAGAGCCTCACCCTAGAAGTACGTGGTAGTCTTCCCACCAGGTCAGCGAAGTCTGATCAAGGTAGAAGCCACAGGAGAGGTGATGCTGTCAACATCTTGGTAGCAGGAACACTCCTTAACTTGTGAGGAAAAGCTGAGCAGACCAGATAGTTGGTGTGGTGGCAACTGAGCACCTGGATGGAGTATCTATGAGGTCCTGAAGTGGGAGACAGGAAGATCTTAATGACTCCTGTACTCCTCGTGGCCTATTCCATGAAGAACCCCACTCGTCCCTGAACATACCATTTTTAAACTCACTTCCCACTTCTTAAGTGAATTGGGTCTTTCGGTTCACCTGAAGGATCAGGGTGGAAGTGAGGGAGGATCAGGTGGAAAAAGGGAAGAGAAACAAAAGTGACAGGAGAACTGAAGAGAAAATTGAAGGGAATCAGAGAGAAGGGAATCTTACACTTCAGACAATCACAGCTGAAGATCTTTCAAATTTTGGGAATTTCACTGATGCTTTCAAATTTTGGGAACTGCATAAATATATTTTTAAAGCAAGATCTCAGAATTGAGCACAGCTCAAATCTGGAATGGCTTTAAAAATATTTTTGTTAGTTACAAAGCATTTATAAAGATAATTGGGAAGCTAAGTTAAAGTAGCAGTGAAAATCCAGAGGTATAAGCTAATATAATTAGTTTATGGTTATGTTAAATTCAGAGAAGGCAAGGTCAATCACCATTATTTAAGTCATTCATATCATGTATAAATATAATTTGATAAACCACAATTAAACTTTATAGGTTATATACTATACATAAGTGACACTCATGCACATTTACTTCTCTTTCATAGGATCTAAAGTATGATTTTAAAGTTATTCACTGTATTTTTATTCATTGTCAGATACTGATTTATTTAATGCCAATTTTTACATACTTCTTACATAAATTTAATAGAATACCAGTCTAGGAACTTACTAACAAACTAGTTCAGTCTAGATTGTACTGCATTTGCTATTCATCTGAAAGGAAAATATACAGAAAGACAGTAAGAAAAATGAAATGCACCAATATATATTAAACACATCAAAAAATACATGTGAATATAATGAGAAAATTAGGATATATTAAGTAACAAAATAAATGTTAACATTTGAATATAAGTATGTATATCTTTCACATTTTCACTTTGCATTATGCTGTGAGCAATTTTTCGCCATTTTATCCTCCAAAACCTAATTGCCACATAATCTCATGTGCCATATAATGTTTAGGTCAATGAAAGACTGCATTTATAATGCTGGTCTCATAAGATTATACTGAGCTGAAATTCCCTATCACCTACTGATACAGGTCTAGTAAAATACCATACTTTCATGGTTGTGGTGATGCTGATGTATACAGACCTACCTCACTGTCAGTTGTATAAAAGAATGGCAACAGAATTATGTGAAGCACACAGTCCTTGATAATGATGATAAATATATATTACTAGTTTATATATTTACTATACTTTTGCTATTTTAGGATGTACTTCTTATTTTTTAAAAAAGAAATACATTGTAAAATAGGATGCTGTGTTATGCTGGCAGTAACCCTCATGCATCTCTTGTTTACCACATTTCTTGATTGCTTCCAGAGACCCTGTCAAATAGTTGAACTCTACTGTCTAGAACTATGTAAATATACTCTATGATGTTTGCACAGTGACAAAATAAAGTAACAGCACATTTCTCAGAACATTTCCCCTTCTTTAAGTGACACATGACTGTATGTTGAATCACTGTTAGACATTTAGATTATTTCCAAACTGTTGTTGAAAATGGTTTGCTGAACACATCCATGTACAGATATCTGACCAAATTTCTATTTTCTTAGAAGAGACCTATGATTTTAAAAATATTTTAAAATAATTTTCTATATTGCTACCTAATACATAATTTAATTGGAAATAGCCTAACAAAATACTGCCTGCATGTATGGATTTACTAAAAGTATATGTCAGTAATTTGTGATTCAAATGAGGTGTCATTCTTTTATTGTTATGCAGTATTAAATTTAGTTTTATATTATTTTACCCATTAAGTGTCCCAAAGTAGCATTCACTCTATCCCTTTTAAAAAGAGATACTTTTAACTAGAAGAGGCCTATATGTGGGAATTTGAGTCCAAAATACAATGACTAAGGTGTATGTGTTTGTATGAATTCAGATAGATTAGAATATTGAGTCTAGAATCCATAAATCAGAAGTGTTGTGGATAACAAAGTGTTTCAAACCAAGTTTAAAAATAAAAGACTTCAAAACACACAGTCCATGAATAAACTTAATACAAACTATACCCGCTTTGTTTAATTTATTCACTGGCTTTCAATGTATAGAAAGTTAACATCAGCTTGTCTCAGCACTCAATAAATTCCCAAACAGAGAAAGATTAAGGGTCAGGAGAGGATTATAATAACTAGGGTAAGTCAAACTTAGTCTTACTGAAGGAAAATGCTAGAACTTGTGACTTAACTAAAAATGACTTTCGTTGCCAATTGAGAACATGAATGAGAGGGAGCATTAGCAGGAAAGACAAGTAATAGCACCTTATTATCACTCTGCCAAATTCTAACAATTGAAGCTTGTAGTTGGCTACAATTCTTGCTGCAGGACTCATACGAAATAGACCAGCCCCAGGACCACCCCTGCCTAGGTGAAGGAACAGTTTTATCTCATTTGTGGTTAACCAAGCCTCTACTTTCTTCACTTAGACTTATTTATATCTTTAATCAGCATGTCTACATTATGTCAAGAGTATCAATACCTTATTAATAAGTTGATGGACAGTTTTGCTGTCCATGAAGAAGAGCAGCAAGAACTGATCCAGGTGTACCCTATAATTTATATTTCTTTGTGTGCTAACTCTCAAATTGTGCTAATTGGGAGAGATAAGGCTAGGAGACAGTTCATGTGACTGGCAAGTCTTTTGAGGTCAGGAAATCTCTCTCACTTTTTTTTTTTTTTTTTTTTTTTTTTACTTTAGTCTCCTAGTTGGCAGTGTCAGATCCATGGAAATAGGCAGTGACTGTTCAACTAAATTGAATGAATATAAAGAAAAACAAAGATGTCAGCTGATTCCAGCAGGTTCCAACCCCAGTTTCCAAGCCCTGGAACACATACCATACACAGTACACTAGTTAGTATACACATACCACAGAAGATTCTAATTTCTTCTGAAAGTCCATGATTTTTGGTTAGTGTTATTTTAATCTATTTCTCTCTTTAATATAAAATACTACCATCTTGGAATAAATACTGTGGGGAAAAGAGATTACTAGATGTTTGAGGAATATCAGAGACTTGAAGCTCCTGCAAAGTAATCACAACTACTGGAAATTTGGCCTTTTATTCTGAAGCCAGTTAATTTGCCAACATGGAACATTTGATAGCTTAAACTAACTAAAAATCCTTTGCAACAGTTACTATTATAGCACAGAAGTTTCTTAGTCATGAAGAAAACTACTCAGAAAGAAACCCATCTGTAGACAAAGAGTTTCAATGACCAATACAACCTCAGAAAGATAATGTCAATGAATAAAAAGTATTTTGATACAAAGCAATGAGGGGATGATAAAGAGACATGACAGATGACTAAACAGAGTAAAACAGAGCCTTGAAAAGATTATAATATTTTATGATGATCAATTATAAGCAATCTAAGTTATTTAGATAGTAGGATATTTGCTGATGTTGTTTTCAATGTTTAATTTTATTGAGCTAATTCCTTTTGGCCATGTGAATATTTGTAGTTTTCCTTGACATAAATATTTTTCTCCCCCTCCCCATTTTTAATTTAACAGAAATCATGTCATCCTCTATCAACAAAGACGTAGACTCCCCTAATACGTTGGAATTCATTGCTAATTTGCCAGAAGAGCTGAAGGCAACAATGCCTGAGAGACAACCATTATCACCACAGCTACAACAATATGTATCTGCATTAAAGAATTCAAATGCTGGAGTTCAAGAACGTAATAAAATTATTCATAATAGACAAGATGAAGCAGAAGACAACAGTCATTCTGTGTTAAAATATTTAAACTTGAATATTCATTCACCAAAAAACAGACGGTTTGATATGGCAATGAGTGAGAAATGTTGCCAAGTTGGTTGTACCAGAAGATCTATTGCTAAATCATGCTGAGACGAAGTTAATGGTGTATACCTCATGAAATATTCACACATATTCAAGATGATATTGCTTTGATTCTTTCTTCTGGCTCTCTTGATTATCAGAATATGGGAAATCATTATTAATATTTGGATTTTTCATTTCGTGTAAAAATACTCTTTGCATTGTTGTTTCTGTTTAATAATACTTTTATGCAAGTCTTTTGTCATTTTTATTAGTCTTATTATGTTACTGCTTTTTAGTGCTGTTAATCTAAAATTATCATAAAATGTCACTTTAAACACACAAAATAGCACAATTTAATACAATGCCTAACACTAGTTACATAAAATGGACCAAAAGACTTTCATAGACCTTAACAATTAGACTCTGGATGTATAAAGCCATAAAACTTGGTCTTTTCTGATAGATTTTTTAAAATTTTTGTGTCTTAATTGAACTAGTCACTGCAAACAATCAGAATGGACTTAAATCAATTTAATTTAGGTGAGAACATACAAACTTGAGTGTTTTCAGAATGGGGCTCTGCTCTCAAGTCTAGCTTCTAACAGAGAAAAACAGTAAATGATTTTTAAAGGTAAAGGTGAATAGACATATTTAGAAGAAAACATAATTCAGTGTCATATATTATAGAAGAATTACATTAGTAAGAAAAAAGATTTTAATACTTTAGAATTTATAATCCATTTTTAAAAATCAAGATAATTGGAAAATGGTATTGAAACATGTAAGAATATTAATATAGTTATCATCTCAACAGTTACCCAATTCCTTATGTTACCAAGCAAGTTGTAATAAGAATTTAAAGGAATTAAGCAGAAATTCCCAAATTTCAAATTCTTTATATAAGTAATCATAATCAGACCTCTAGGATTCATTAAATCTTCACCAAGCTCACTTTGCAAAGCTTCATAGAAGGTTATAAAACCTAAGAAACCATAAGTCACCTTGTGCAATGTTACGAAGGATGCTGTCTAAAAATGAAGTTTTCAATCCACAAAAATGATGACAATGTACAGGAGAGTTAAAAGCTCAGAGACCACAAAGGGACTCCACCAGATCCTGAAGGCTAATCTTCAGGCCCTAGCCTGGGCCATGCCCATGTGCCACATTTCTCCCCCCATCAAAAAAAAAAAAAATCCATGGAGACAGGCTCCTAGAATCAGAGTCTATATTTACTGCTTCTGATATGACCACTTTTAAAGTGGTAAAAGATAATTTGTGGTTACTCATCTACTATAAACACTCAAATAATTAGTATTTTTAGAAACTTAATGCTGTGCTACCAAAATCGATCTAAATGCCATGAGAAACTGATCATTGTAGCTTAGTGCACTTTTCATATTATAAAAAAATTACCGTTTATGCATAGGTATCAGTCAGAATTATGTTATGCATATGGAATAAGTGTCTAACAATTGTTAACCTCTGAATGATGACAAACGACTCCTGCCTCCTTTCCAATCAGCCATGAACAACATATAGGCCTCTTTCCTCAGTTCATGGCCTCAAGATGGCTGCTTCACCCCCTTTTTCAGTACCTGTTTCAGACAGGAAAGGAACAATAAGGCTTAATAATTGAATTAGAAAACAAAGATTTGTCAGAAACCTCCACATTTTTGCTTATGTTTTATTAGCCAGAACTATGTCACATGGGCATTGTCCCCTCCAAGATTTGTGACTTGTAGCCTCCAAGGTTGAGGTAGTCAAGGTAGAAGGTTCTAAGAAGATTAGGCGTTAACCTATAAATACAGTCACATTATCTTTCTCATACCTATAATGACACTTTGAAAAACATTAATATTTATCTATTATTGTTCATCATCAGATTAACTCCAAGCAGTACTGAATCCAAGTGACACAGTGGGGAAGTAAAAGAATGCTAGAATCTAGTAGATGTGGTAGTAGTCCCAGGACTTACTAGCCATATGCATGAATGAATTTATTTCCCCTCTAAAAATGTACTTTTGCTTCTTCTGTTTGGGTGGAAATTGCTTATTTTTAATTATTTGTTTATCAAAGTGTAGTTTCAGGTTCATAGAAAAATATAATGGGAAGTATAGAAGGTTTTCTTTTATACCCTCACTTCACTACAGAAACTGTTTTCTCTACATCTAGCATTATTGCAGTATATTTGCATCAACTTATGAATACTGATACATAATTATAAACTTAAGCGTATAGTTTGTTAGGTTCACTGTTTGTGATGTACATTCTATGAATTTTTGACTCCCTGCTTTCAATTCATGACAGTGAAATGTGAACTCCAAAGAGCATGGACAGCCCTGTTCTCATGGGATTGCAGCTGCATTCTTGGAGCTGCAGGGCTCAGGAGGGATTACCCGTGTACAGGCGGGAGTGAAATGAGAATCTTGCTGCAGTCTCTTTGACATGGTGAGGAGACCTGTGGGTGGTTCTGGGAGGATAGAGGCACTGGCTGGGGGTCAGGAGACACAGAGTTTGGCCAGCTCTGGATGCACAGGTGCAGATGAATCCAAGATTTACAGTGGTGGCTACAGTCCCCAAATTGTAGACTAGGGAGATTTTTCCTCATTTCCCTTGGGACACGCACAGGTGGGTCTCAGGTTTGTGACCATGGCAATTGCTGGTCTTGCACTGTGGGACACTGAGGGGGTTGGCTTCTACCTAGTGAGGTACTCACAAGTCCAAAGCTTACAGCAGGCTCTAGGGCTCATTTGCATGTCCCTAGCAGTGGCTGTTGTTTATGTTTGAGCTCTAGAAGTTGGGATTGATCCACAGTGTCTTCTAGGAAGTAGAGGAATCACTTTTAGAATGAATCCCCAAACTGGATTTAAAATTTGTAAGTACTGAAAATTCTGTAGTTAGCATTGCTGGTCTGATGTTATTATTGGGGTTGTTTACACTTTTCCTGTTTACCTTATGCTTGCAGTGTCAGTTTGCTTCTCTGGAATAGAAAACCAGGGTTGAAGTTGAAAACTGGCTTGTTCTTTTCTCTAGGGTGCCTTTCTACCCTGTGCTGTTTAAGGTTCCCATCAACTTCACTGACTCCCAGAGTTTTCCTTCTCTCATTGTCTGTGAAACAGTTTCTCCTTTACTGCCCTGATTCTTTTCTGACACTTGCAGCAAGGGATAGAGTTCTCTTCAGCCTTCTTGGCTCCAAAGCATGTGGGTTTTACTTTTGTTGCTGTTGGTGGTGGTAGTTTTTGTTTTTTTGGGACAGGGGCTCACTATGTAATTTAGGCTGGCCTTGAACTCACTCTGTAGCCCTTCAACTTGCAATGATCCTCCTGCCTCAGTATCCCAAGTGCTGGGATTACAGGCATGCACCACCATGCCTAGCTCCAAAGTATGTCTTTTTAAATGATAGAATGTGTAGTCCTAAGAGATTGTTTCTGTGTGTAACAGGCATAATTTATAAGCAATGTGTCTGATGTGCAAAAAATATATGAATATTTTTAACAAATACAGACACATTAAACTCTGCCATTACTTTAACTGAATTCCCCATTCAGGTGTCTTAAACACTAGGATCTCAGTATGAAATCAAGACTCTCAGGGCTCATAGTGTTCAGTGTCTCCTGCTGCACTATCCTTTGTGCTAGTTTGCATGGTCCTCTCAACTCAGTATTTGTTTCTCTTCCTGGGTGAAGAACTTGGGCAAAAGTGACTATACTACATACCTTTCATTTGTGTATAAAAGTGCTCTAAAAATAATTCTACTTAAAAAGAGGTCAGTGGCAGCCCAATAAAAAGTACTTTCTATTTTAATAGAACATTTTGTATAACATTCTTACATATACTAAATGAAAGAATGCAATAAAAATGAAAATGTTTGCAAATAGGATGGAGTATATTAATTCAAAATATCATGGTAGCTATAAAGCATCTCACGTTTTTAAATATTTTTACATCTTGGGAATGTTGTTTTATCTAGAGAATCATTTTAGTTTTTTCTACAGGGAAAAAACTGCACAGAAATAAAATAAATAGTCAATAGAATTAAAACCTTATATGGCCAACACTATAAAAGACAAGATGGTTCTAAATAATTTGGTATTTCTTTTCTAAATATACATTTGTGCAAGAGTATATCTTACTTAGTAGAAAAATGTAAAGTTCAAATGTGGCATAATCTTTTAAAGTTATTTTCATTTATTCATTGCAATTCTGTATTAGACAAAATGCTTTAACATTGTTATGGAGTGAATCCCTGTGTTCTCCCAAATCCGTATGTTTCAAATTCTAATGCTTAATATGATGGTATTAGGAGAGAGAACTTTTGGAAGGTAATTAGGTCATGAGCGTGAATCCCTTATGAATAGGTCCATTATACAACAGATCTCATAGATATCTTTGGCTCTCTTTCTGCCATGTGAGGATATAACAACAACAACAACAAATTAAGCCAGAAGAGGATGTTCGCCAGAACTTAACCATGCTGGCATCCTGATCACTGATCACGGATTTTCAATCTTCAGAACTGGGAAACATAAATATCTGTCATTGATAAGCCATAGAGTTTATGTAACACACACTGACAAAGCAAATACCAACATATTTCTATTAAAGAAAGTAGAATTATTTATTCAGACAATCATTTGTAGCCTATCTTCCTTACACTAGGCAAAGTCATAGAGAACACAAAGAATAAGAACACATGGTCTTCAATTCACATGGTTCACAAGCTATTCAGACATATATTCTGTGGCTTATCTCAATGAATGAGAATTAAATTGATCATGGACCATCCATACACAGACCATAAAGTAGAAAAAGTAAAGGAAGGAAAGAACATAAACTGGGTGAGTGTCTCTTGAGTACTGACCACTATGAATAGGCAGTCTTAGAGGGGCTCACAACTGTCTAGTGAAGTGGTCACTGTCCCATTCTAAAGAAATTCAAGTTGGAAAAGATTACAAACTTGTTCAGTGCATTTCTGGCTAGCACATATGGTAGATATGAGCTTACCCTTCCATGAAGATACCTTGAAGAGATTCACATTCATAACTTTCAAGGCACAAAGACTTTGCATGTCTTTAAAATGAACACAGAAAATGGATTTGAAGGAAAAAAAATGTGCCCATGTACACATCCGGCAAATGTTAAACCCAGGATTCCTATCAATGCCTGCTGAATTCCAAAACACTTTCTTTGGTTTCACCATATCCCTTTCATTCACCTCCAATCGGACTAATCTGAATGGCAGATTTTAATAAACAGAAATGTCTTTCACAGAGCCATTTTAGATAGAGGAGCAATAACCATGGGCTTACTTATAGGTTGACTGCTCCAATATTCTAGATGGTTCTCTTAACCACCTCAACTACTGAGGCTACAAGAACTAGACAATGTAGCCAACTGTAATGCATTCATATCTTGGTGAGTGCAAAGTCAAAAAGCATGACCAGGAGATAAAAGAGTAGAGAAATATTTATTACCTACAGTAAGGAAGAGTACTGCAATTGCCTATAAAATAATGATCTCCCCAAATGGAGAATGAGATTTTATTTGGGGTGTCTATGCATATGCATACAGGAAAGCACAAGTAACTTTTCTTAGCATGCTTAATTTAAGGTGTACATATTTGAGCATACTCAGTGTCAAGACATTGATCATATGACCAAAAAGGAAGATGGCAGACACATTTTTAAGCATGTTCAGTTGAAGGTTGTAGAACACATGTGAAAAGGAAATATGGTAGATACGAAGTTTTGTGGCCGAATACAGTTTTATATTGTAATAAGCCCAGGTAGCCAAAGGAAAGCTTTAGAGTGGCTCAGAGACCTTGGCTGGTTCTTTCTAGATTTCTCAAAAGAGTTTTACATGAAATAAAAAGGACAACTTTGAAGGTGTATTAATGTAGAAATTTGCCCCTATGCTTCCACTTTAGCAGCTAACAAATTCACCCTGAGACATTTCACTCCTTAGTTTTGGATGTTGCTGTACTGAAATCAATTCCACTGAATGGGGGTGTATTCTCCTTAGAGGAGTGAAATTCTCTTGATGCTCAAGAGAAACAGGTTTTAGGATCATCAGGAAGAGTCTCTAGCATCATAATTTGAGTTCCTTTTGTAACTGTTTACTATAACATTTTAAAGCATGTCAAATTATGCCATAAATCATGAATAAAATCAGTAAAATTGACATTTTAAATTTCAGCAACCCAGGAAATACAGGATTAATGTCCTGAGGAACTGAGGTCAAAACACAGTTAAATAAACAGGTCAGAGAAAAAGTAAGACAAAAGGGTTGTTTATTGTTTTATTCTATTTATGATAGCATGCAAATGACATTAGTTATACTGCGACTGCATTGAATGTGATGTTAAGTTTCTGGTAAGATACAAAAGAGTGTAAGCAAACAGACAATTTAAACTGTGTAAGCCAAAAGACCAACCAGGAGAGCAAAACAAAAAACAGTCATCTACTGTGTGGCTCTCATGATTATTTTTTTATTTTATTTTTAGCCTTAGTGTAGTTTCACTCCCAGTTCATAGAAGAAGTTGTATGTAGGTTCATTTGAGTCTTTTGGTTTCTTTACCCTCTTCACTCTGGTAAAATGAATACTGGAAGTTACACCTTGTAATTTAAGGGAAGAGCAAGTAGTTAGAAAGGCTAAATAAGTTCTTGTAAAAATTGGTTTCAGCTGATCCTGAGGGGATGCTAACTTCAAGGTTTTAAAATAAATCTGATCTCTTGGTTCATAAGGGTGAAGTCTTTCCCTCTTGGAAGAAAGTTTCAGATTTGCATGCCTATAAAGAGATGATACTATCTGTCCTAGAACATATGTTTTATTGACAGTTTAATTTCCAGACAAAGTGTGTTTTAGAGCTAGTTTGACCTAGAAAGAACCTTCAACATTGCATTTTAAAAAGGTTGAGTTTCTCTTCTTTGGAGGCAGCTGTGATGTGCATCAGAGTCATAGGTAAAAATGTTTTAGCCAATTGTATGAGTTTCTTGACACAGTTTGACCAAGGTAACATTAAGTGAATAACTGGCCCTTTCAGTTTTCCAGATGACTGGGGTCTCCACACTACATGTAATCTCCATTGTCTTCTGAGAGCCTGGGAAATACCACCCATTATATTTCAATTTAACACTTGCCTCCTGTCAGCTTAGATAGATTGGGGTGCCCAAACCTGGGAATAATTTCTTTTAAAAGTCCTTTTATGACTTCTCCTGGTTTTTCTGAACTGCCAAGGAGAACTTCTACCTATCAAATAAAAGTGTCCTCAAAAACCAAAGAGATATTTAAATTTACTGGCCAGTTCTCTACAGGCAGCATGCTTCTGGCTTCTATTGCCCTTTCTAATGGAGGTACAGGTGACTTCATTTGAATGTTATTTTTTGCCAGTTCAAACACTGTTCTCTTAGTTTACCTATAATTTTCTTTAAATTTGAGGTATTTATTATTACAAGAAATTAGTTGTAACAGAGTTTCTTTTTCACATTGAGTTGAATGAATTTAATAATTGTGTAGGCCTCTTTTTCTGGCAACCAGACCTTTCTTTGCTTGTTGGTCATCTATCTCAAGACAGGAGACATTTGAAAGCCTGACTTTTTGCTTTCCCTACGCTTTCTTCCAAATAGGAGAGAACAGATTTGCAGATTCAGGGAAGGGAGCCAATACAACTGGAGTATCTCCCCAGACAAGGCTGCACTTTTAACCACAGAATCAACTGCAAAGTGCTTTTTTATTATTCCTTAGTCTACTTTGATGCCCTCTGCAGTGTACAATGGCCTTTTCTTAGGGTGATTTACTGTTTGAAGCCACCTAAGGAATCTCTGTACTTAATTTCTTTTTTGCAGACATCAAGAAGACCTCTCTTTTTCCACATTGCATCAAGAACACGGATCAATGAGATATATATGGAATCTGTATATGTAGCTAATGCCCTCTCTTTTCCTAATTTCATTACCATATCAGGCTTGTTATTTCAGGTTTCTGAGCTGAAGTTCTAGGGGGTACAGAAAAGCCTTGCCTTGATAGCCTCATGAAGAAAGATCACTGTGTAATCAACCCAGTGTTAGTTATTCATTATAGAACTGTTCGTATCTACAAGTCATACATTTTATGCTTCTGGCAGGGGCTTACTTTGGAGGTCTTCTCTGCTTCAGTATACTTGATCTCAGTTCTCAGCAGTCATGTATTAAAAGTTCTTTTGATACGGAAAGTAGGATGAAACTATAAAATGATTCTTTACCTGACTATACAATTTGAATTTGGCATTTTACAGCATTGACGTCATAAAATATCAGGGTTGTAGAATATAAAAACAAACAGACTTCACACTTTCCTTCAGAGCACATTTACCTTGATGCACATATGCTGGGCGGAAATGTCTTCCAACTTCCCAAACTTAAAGTTGCTGGCAACCAGGACAGAGATTTAAAAGAAAAAAATCTCTCAGACTCTCTCTGAGGCTTTCTTTGCTTAGGAATCTCTGACCAGCCTCTCCTCCAGACAAAGACTCTTTTTAATCTAGACCTTTGCTGTCAGCCTATATAGAAGCTGTCTTTAAAACTCTGACATCTCCTAGACTCCTGACTGACCCTTGCAGGCTTTTTTTTTAAACAGTCTTTCTTCACTCTATTACTATCACACTATTAGTCATATCAAGAGCCTGGCACCATCCACCAAGCTGGACCACCAAGTTTAACCCTTGAGAGAATGAGTCACAGTGTGTTAATGACCTTGGCTGATTGTCTGTTTCTCCAAGGAATTTTAGATTAAACAACAACAACAACAAAAAATACAATTTTGAAGGTATGTTAATATAGAAGTTTGCCCCTAAAGTTGCCTGCCCTACTTAGTGGTTAACAGTATGATGTCCTAATGTCTTTTCCCAGTGGCACTGGTCATGTGACACAGTTCTGGTCAATGCAATTTAAGCATGAGTATGGAAGCTTCTGGTAAAAAAAAAAAAAAAAAAGAAAAACTTTGCTTTTTAACCCAAGCTCTAAGCCTTGTTGTTTCCCTTTCTTTGCTGCCTAAAATACGTGCTGAGAAAGGGAGGTGAAAGAGGCATTGGGGGCCACAAGGTAGAGACCATAAGGAGACATCTCTAAAGGCTAAGCATGGCTGACTAAAAAACTGGGAGGAATTTGCTGGTGCCGTTTATATGCTAAATGATGTTGGATCTTTACTTCACAGTGTTTATGTAAGCCACTCTTATACATTATTATGTTATTTACAGAGAACACAAGGCTAACTTGTATATATCTCGTCTCAGAATAAAAATTTTAGGTGACAACTACACTAAGCTACAATGATCAGTTTCTCATGACACTTAGATAAATTTTAATAGCACAAGAATTGATTATTTATAGTAAATGAGTAACCACAAATTATCTTTGTATCACTTCAAAAGCAGCCATATAACTAGAGGCAACAAATATAGATTCTGACATAGAAGTCCTATTTCCGTAACTTTTCTCAGGCCTTCTTTTATTTTTAAAAATTAGTATATATCCTAGTTACACAGACCAGGACTTCGATTTTGTACATGTATATACCACACTTTGATCACTTCCCCCTCCATTGCACTTTTCTCCTTTCTGTTCCCCACCCTCAAATTCGTTCCACTTTTCAGTCTACTTTCTACTTTCATGTCATCTCTCTGTCTTTTAAAAAAATGTTTTCTTAGATTTCTCATATGAGAAAGGACATAAAATATTTGACTTTATGAGCCTGGTTTGTTTCATTTAACATGGTGACCTCTAGTTTCATCCATTTTCCTGCAAATTACATGATTTTTTGTTCTTTATGGCTGAGTAATATTCTATTGTGTATATATACTACATTTTCTTTTTGCATTTTTTGTCAATGGGCAACCTAGGCTGTTTCTATAGCTTAGGTAGTATGAACTGTATAAACTAAGCTACACCCATGGGTACTCAGGTATTTGCATAGAATGTTGACTTTAACTTCAAGACTATACTAACAAATGGTATAGATACATCAAATTGCAGCTTATTTTTTAGTTTTTTGAGATGCATTTATACTGAGTCCCATAATGGCTGTACTAATTTATAATTCCACCAATAGTATAGAAAAGTTCCTTCCGTAACCAACTCCCTCACCTCACATCCTCACCAACAATTACTGTTTTTTGTAGTTTTGATGCTAACCCTTATGACTGGGGTTAGATGGAAATTCATGGTACTTTAATTTGCACTTCCCTAGTGGCTAAAGATGGTGATCATTTTTTCATATACTTATTGGCCATTTATACTTTCAAGAAATGTCTGTTCAATTCATTGGCCCATTTACTGAGTGGGCTATTTGCTTTTCAGTACTGATTTTGTTGTCTTACTGAAAACACATCTAAAATGACTGACTCTCACCATTCTGCAACCCTAGACAGGCATTATTTGAAGAGTTACACAATATCCAGCATTTGACAAATGCTGAGTGGGCCACCTTCCTGTTGGCAGGGCCGTAAGCCATATTTTTTTTCATTGGGAACTATGAGAATTTATTAGTTTATTTGAAAGGTACCATAATTTTCATCAATGCCTCAGGCTTACTTGAATGGAAGAGAGCTGATCTTAGTAGATTTTCAAGCTTAACCAATCAGGCATATAAACACGTGTCCTATTTGCATTTAAAACATATCTATACTTTGAGAGCTATCTAACAAATACATTGCCCCCCAGACCTTCGATATGCCTTAAAATTTAAGCAATAAAAGTTTATTTTCACAAGTTATAACACACATAATGCATAGTAAATCACAGAGAGGCAATTTTTTTGGTGCATGAACATGTATCACCAAATGATTGTGGGATTTTACTATCTTTTATCGTCTTTTTCTCTTTGGCATGTGAACATGTGTATATTTGTATGTATGTTCTATAGTTATTGAAACAGCAATTATACTTTCAAATTTAAGAATTCAGGTAACTGGTGACAATTCACCAGTCACCCACAAATCCAAAATAAAAAGTACATAGGGAAGATACAGAATCTGATTTTTCATCACTGTAAGAAGACCTCCAATGGGTGTTCTTCCAAGACTTAAGAGTCAACCCTATAGAGCTCATACATTTTCTTTTCCTTGCCAAGATCCCTGAAGTAAAGCCATAACTATGGAAATTTTTAGTTTCCTATAAGCTTAAGGTTCCAATTTCCTGCAACTGTGAATAAGAGGTTATGCTATAAACTTTAAACATTATCATACAAGCCTGAAATAATGTTATTGTAATATTATCCACAGGATTGCTTTTCTTTCTTTGGTGAAGAATTGACCCAGCCACAAAGGGTACTATGGATGAATACACAATGCATTAGAGAAACCAATCTAGTTAAAAACTTTTAAAGCTTTGAATAAATACAAACAAATTTGTGGGACTTAGAAAGAATATTAGAAAGCTTTACAGCATATATTAACTGAGATAATCTGTAACTGATGAACTTAGAAGTCAGTTTTATTTCTGCTTTAACCAATATTTTCAATAATGATTAAGACAAGCCTTTACCCAAGCAAATAACATTAAAACTCATTTTAGTAAACATAAAAAATAAGTGTGGAAGTGAAAAGGAAATAAAAAAGACAAGAAAATTCAAAATAAAACAGGTTAGAAGAACTTCTAAGCATGATGGGACATGGGGAGGGGAAGTAGAGAGAATGAACCAGAGCTAAGCAGGAAATTTCTTGTTGGTGCTTGGGAAAGGGGTGGAGCTGGGACCACAGACTTATGAGCTGAATAATAGCTGTAGGGGAATAAAAGCCTGATGTAACATGCAGAAAGCAACCTGCTAGAGTAAGTACACTGACAAAGAACATTAGGAAACAATAAGTGGGAGTAGTATCTAGAAAAAGGCTGAAACCCCCAGAGCAACAGAAACAAAGTCCGGGATGTCCAGCCTGCTCTGGTCCCACCTGCCAATAGTCTGGTTAATGCTGAGTCAGCTCCTCAGAGAAAGCTCCACTGAATGGATAAATGATGAAAAAATTAAGTTATGTGGCAATGAATTTGATGAGGCCATTATAACTTACTGCTTGGAACCTGAAAACAGAATCTCCAAAATCCAGGTGGACCAGCTAGAAGAATCTGGATCACTCACAAGTAAGAGCCCCCACAAACTGCTTTTCTGTGTACCCCATTTATGGGCCTCAGGGTGAACAATGAGAACACAGGCAGGTTGGCACAACCCCACTGCAGACTATTTTGGTTGCAAGTCCTGAGCCTACTCTCTGTTGTGGCTAGTGCCTAACATTTGACCTTTTCCTTTCTAGCTTGCTTATATTCTAAGCATCTGATTGGGAATTTCACAAGAGGGAGGCAAAAATGGGGCAAGAGGGGTACTTGGTTGGTTCCCTTCCTTCCTAGAACCCAGAATAACATACTAGATGTAAGGCAGAAGCCACAGAGGAGACAGAGCCCGCTAAGACCTGCAATAGGTAGAATACATCCCTGGGTTAATTTAGAAAGCAGGGGCAATCACACAGTAGGTCAGCTGTTTCCAGAAACCTGAAAGGGTTATCTCCTACTGACAGGAAGGGAATCAGTCAAGTGGTGGATGATTTATCGTGCTTGTTTGTGCATTAAAGAGCAAGGAACGACATCCTGAGTCCTCTGTTGAGGTCATAGAATGGGTGACAGGAAGGATCTTAAATTGAATGATTCTTCCTTGTCAAAAAGCTGGTTTGTGGTCTATGCCACGGGGGACATATTTTTTGTTTTTCTTTTCTTTTCTTTCTTTTTTTTTTTAATGCAACCTCAGGAAAGATCACTGCTTCCCAAGTCTTTGAATTAGGTGTTGTAGCTCCATTGAGAAAAAGGATGGAAGAGAAAGGAAAGTATCTGGGTGATTAAAGAAAACACTGAAAGGGACCAGAGTGAAGGCAGATTTGCTCTTTAGACCATCATAGCTAAAAATCTGATTAACACTTCCAAGTCTTTGAAGGTTTATCTTTTTTTTTTTCTTTAAGTATAATCTCAAAACTGAGGACATCCCAGTTCCAGAAGTTTTTAAACTTTTTAAAGAGTATTCCTAATCTACAAGCTACCTTAGGACTAGCAAGGGTGGCTTTCAAGATAGAGGCTAAGCCGGGCGTGGTGGCGCATGCCTTTAATCCCAGCACTCAGGAGGCTGAGGTAGGCGGAGCATTGTGAGTTCGAGGCCGGCTTGAGCTGCAACGTGAGCACAAGGCCAGCCTCAGCTACATAGTGCGACCCTGCCTCAAAAAAACCAGGGCTGGGAGTTTAGCTCAGTGGCTTAAGTGCCTGTCTAGCAGGTGTGAGGTTATGAGTTCAATCCCCGGTGCTGCAAAAAAACAAAAGATAGAGGCTATTCTGTTCAGTCTAGTGGATCATGTTAAATTCTGAAAAGCCACAGTAACTTACCAATCATTGTTTCCCTTTAATAAAAATGACACAGGTTCTGCATCAAAAATGTGTGAATTCAGAACCACATTTTGTAAGCTATATGCAACTCTACATTAAACCATTAATTTACCGCTATGTAAAGTGATGTTGCATAGTAAATACACTTCCATTTTATGAGAATTATAGCAAGATTTTACAGTTATTTCTTTTTGACACTGTGGTCAAAGTTTGATTTATTTTACTATAAAATCAAGGAAGAATACAATGAAGAAATTTTCTAATGGAAACTAAAGAGCATATTATACTATTATTTTGGTTTAAATTTCACCCTTTTGTGTGTAAATAAATTAAAATGTTCATAAAGCCTGAAAAATGTTGATAAATGTAATAATAACAATGAAAAATATTTATGGATGTCTGAAGTCAATATCTAGTATAGCTATGGATATGTATGTATATATAACAGTTAGGTAGATATATAAATATATGGATCTTCACACTGGAAAATTTGTGGTTATAAATTTCCTGCTTCAGTGCAGGACTTGTTTAAATTCAAAGTTATCAATCAAAATAATGTCGAAGAGAGTCAAAAGTAAGTATTTAGAGGGTGATGGGAAGAATTCACAGAGGTGACAGAGAAGTAATCACACAGTTGGTAATACTGTAGCAACTCAAATTGACCAACTCCAAGTCACCTATGTTGTTCTGTTTGACGTTTAACTACCTTAAGGCAAAGGTTGTATTTTGGAGCAGGCAAAATTTTATAATTTTTCAGATTCTCTTTGATATGAATATTTTCCACATTTTTCCTTTTTTTTTTTTCTTTTAACATAACAGAAACAGTATCATCCTCCATTGACGAAGATGCAGGAACCTTTGATATGGTGTCAGAATCCATTCCTAATATGCCAAAGGCCATAATGTATGAAAGACAGCCACCATTCTGGAAGGACAACCTTTCCCAGACAAACAGAAATATACTTGATATCATTAAATTATGTTGTGAAGAAGGCTGTGACAAAAAAACTTTTCTTGAAGCATGCGCCATGTAGAGATCATGGACTTCTCACCTAACTTCATGTGTATTCTCTGAGCACATTCAATGATGCTCCGTTTAGTGGCCACTGGTCATTATTAGAACATGTTAAATTCTCATTGTTATCTGTATTTTCATTTATTCCATAATAAGTCTTTTCTTGACTGTAGTCTCTAAAAAATTCTTTTTCTGCTGAGATCACTTTGTCTTTCTTACTAACAGTATAGCAATATTGTTTAATTTTATTAACTTTATAATGATATTAAAACCTTAATCTCTTTAACTAACATAACTTTTTAATACCAGATACATAAAAAAGTGATTACACCTGCATGACCTTGTCAACATAGGCCATATGGCTAAAAAAAACTGCTAACACTGGAATTTTCTAGTTTCACTGAGTTGGGTTTTGGGGAGAGTCATATTGAAATACTATCCAAAAACATTCTGAATAAAAAATAAGTAAATTTGAATTCTGAGGCCTAAATGAACCAATGGTTTTTCAAATAAGGTTGCTTCTATGCTTCTAAAAGAGTCAATAAATGGTTTTAAGTGATGCAAGCATATAGGTTACTGAATAAATAACAATAATGTATCTTAAAAGGAATTAAGTTTGGTAAAGGAAGGTATTCAGATTTACCACTTTAGGATTTATGGAACATCTACGTAAATAAAATACATTGTGAAATTACATGAATATTTATCACAAAGGTAAACCAGCATGATAACACTTTAAAATTTTATCAATCTCTTCAATCTCTATACCCATACGTTCTGAGCCAGCATTTATACAGCAGATGCATTTATAACAATTTAGTCTCCTCCATCAAATTGTGTAAATAGAATTATAGGAAATGAACCCAGCAGTTTCTATGTCTCAAATCTCAACACACAGCTAATCATTATCAAGCCACTGAGGTTCACTATATCTTCCCTGAGGTTTGCTATTCATTGAAAAAGAAGAAACTAATAGATATAACTGCTTCCAACATGCTTTCATCATGGAACATTTGCTGCTGATTGTAACTCATTTACAGACAGCATACCGATCAATTGATTACAGAACTTCACTCTCTCTAGGGTTTCTTTTCCAACCCTAGTTCTCACCTCATACTTAACTAATAATACTGAGGTGATTCACTATCATCCAGTGACTCAATTACTTTCATATTCATCATTATATATCACTACTCTTATTTCCTCCTGATTTATGTGAAAAAATGCTACTAAAATATCAACACTCTAAGACTCTTGTGACCTACATTTTTCTTCTTCCTAACAGACTGATTATATCTAACATACATGAAGAATCTCAGAGAATGTTCTCTGGTGTACAAGAAATAACCATTTTTTTCTTTTAGCAAATGAATAGAAATCCAAATTCTGCTGTAGGAAAATCAGCATCAGACATTATTCTCACTAAGGTGTGCACTGAACCTGGGTCTTAGCACCCTAGCACCAAGACCTTGGACTCCACTGCCTTCAATGGCTACCAACGCAACACTCACAGTAATTCTCTGTTTGCCAAAAATGATTATCTTTTTCTTTGCACATGACACCATCTTCCATCCTAAGGTCTTTAATTCTCCAAGGTGTGGCTACTGAGTAATGCACAGCAAAACTTTTCTCTTTTTCTAGCTTAGATACTTTTAAAGATATCTGAATAAACTTTCCCCTATCATAAGGCATTCACAACAAGGAAAAAAAATGGGAAGTGTAGGTTTAAGCATCTCCTGCTTATAACCCTTCAAAAGCCTAAAAGGTCCAGCAGGTCCAGGTGGTCTACTTGAAGGGAACTGGAAATTGGGGATACAAGTCAGAATACTAAAACATAATGATACTATCTCAGAGTAGCAGCTAAAGAAAATATCCTAAAATGCACATCGACTGCTAATCTCGACTTATTGTTTTCACTGGAATTTTTTAAATTTTCTAATTTTTTTCCTAAATAAGCAACCTGCCACCACTAATCTTTTCTTAGCAAAGGAATCACATAAAAAAATATCTCATATCTTCTGTGACATAGGGCCTCTCACCAGTCTCCATCTTCTAAAAGGTTGCACCACTTTCCAATACCACCAAACTGGATCGACTCTTTAATTGTAATGAACTATTGTGGGACACACATCATGTTCAAATCATGGCAGAATGCAGGAGATGGAGTAATAATTTACTCTAGTTTAATACCGTAACCACAGGTGTTAAAAAAAGGACTAAGAGAATAGTTGAGTTGGTAGGAATTCAGTATGTTTACCATGGAATACCTAACACAGACATCTCAGCCTCTTTTCCTCTGGAGTTCAAATACAGAACCCACACCTGCCTCTTGCTCCCCAAATTTCTAATTTACAGTGTTCCTCTGTAATTATTTTTTCACTCACACAGAGTGCAACAGATTCCTTCCTTAAGCAGACGATTCACCCTACAATTGGTTCCTCAAGGTTTCTTTTTCTCTGTGATACAGGAATTTTAATCAGAGGCTCCGACTTCCCCAGTTCTACTAACCTAGGCACTCAGTACATTTTCACTCTGTAGCCAGTCTACTGTTTCACCTTCCCTTCACCACCCCCACAAACACGTCATTGTTAGATGGAATTTCCTTTAGTAGCATGTGTTGAACAGCTATTATGTATCTGCAAATGGTCCCCACAGTCAACTCACAGATCACAGTCTAATGTGTAAAGTTAACAGGTAAAAAGAAAAATAAAAGCAATACTATCAGTAGATTACTGACAACAAAACAAACCCAAAGAAATGGCACTTATTTAATGCCAACATGAAAAGGAAGAAACATAGATGAAGTAACGTAAGAGAAGAAAGCCTGCAAAATTTTCCCAGTGAAAGCAAATGTTTGATTTACACCATGAAAGATGTTTAAGGAAATAAATGGGTAGACCTGGTGTAAGAAAAAACACACAAGCACAGTACTATGAAACTATAGGAGAGCAAGTAACAGAAGGGAAATTGACCAGATGTTGCAAGAGGTGAAGACAAGGAGATAGAATCTTAAATCATTCAGCTCAAACAGGGAATGGAGTTTAAATTTTATCCTGAGGTACTGGGGTACCAGTCATGATCATAATTTGTCTCTCATAAAGAACACTAGAGCGACAGGAGAATCTTGAGACTGTATGGGAAGAACCCTCAGGATTCAGAATATACTGCATTGTCTCACATAAATTCCTTGGCTTCCCCAAGCTGTTCTACATTGTTGAAAATAAGGAAGACACAGTATGCTTTATTGACATTAATAATGATCAGTCAATGATAAATTTTTTGGCAGGACAGGGAATTCTACTTGTTCATTCAGCAAACAATGATTCAGTTCCTCTTACGTCACAAGTAGTGTTCTGGGTCCTCAGTTTTCAGGAGTGAAAAAACAAATATGATGCTCACATGAAGCTTCTACCCAGCCACATGACTATTTCTCAGCTTTCCTTTGTCAATGCACTCTCTACATAACTCTCATTATTATAAAAACAAGATGTGAGGAAATAATGTAATAAAGAAAGGTCTACAATCTTATACGATATGTAAGATTTTTTTGTTTTGTTTTGTTTTGTTTTGTTTTTGTACCAAGGATCAAACTCACGACCTCGCACTTGCCAAGCGGGTGAATAGCGAACAGCTTAGAGTGGTTCTAAGCCCGTGTTAGTTTCCTAGGAACAATAAAACCAAGAAGCTACACTGGGTGGCAAGAAAAATAGGTTATTTTATTGTTCTGGATGCTTAAAGTTGAAATACAGTATTTGAGGGACATTTCTCTCCTTTTCTTAATCTTGGAAGGTCCTCTAGGATTCCTTAGATGCAGCCGTAGCTCTTCAGTATTGTCCCCTTTGACATACAGTATTCTGTTCTTCTGTCTTTGCATTGCCATTATGAACTCTTCTGTCTTTACATTGCCATTTTGAATTTTTCCATTACTTTATGTCTCCTTTAGTATCTTTCAGCAATGAATGTTTTGTAGGTTTCTCCTTAAGTACATTCCAAAGTTTTAAATTATTTTAGATTGTATTGAAAATGGCATGGCTCTCCTTTTGAATTTTAATACCTATCCTATTAAACATAAGCCTCATTCATCTAGCTCCAGTGTGACCTCATTTTAACTACTTACATCTGCAAAGACTTCATATCCATAAATGTTTCATTCCATGATACAAGTGTTTTATAATCTGAGTATCTACTTAAGGACACAATTCAATCCATAATCTTGAGGTAAAACCAAGATAGGGCAGCAGAGGATGGTCAGAAGAACACATTCATTAACTCTTCTACCTCCTACTATCTGCAAAACTAAGAGGGGGAAAAAAAGAAAAAAAAAAAACACACCATCCTATCCAAGACATACTATAGCTCACAGTCGTATCAACTATAGCTTTGCAGAAAGTTTTGAAATCAAGAAGTTGTATCCTCCAACTTTTGTTATTTCTGTCAAGACTCTTGGCTATTTGGGGAGTCATAACATTCCATATTCATATTGGAGAGGGTTTTCTGTTTCTAAAAACATATTGCATAAAATGCCTTATGATTCTGATAGTGATGACATTGACTCTGTAGACTTCTTTGAATAGTACTGATGTGTTAACAATATTAAGTCTGCCAGTTCAGGAAAACTGCATGAGCATGGCAGAAAATTCTTCCATTAATTTATGTCTTCTTTAGTATCTTTCAGCAATACATGTTTTGTAGGTTTCTCCTTAAGTACTTTCCAAAGTTTTAAATTATTCTAGATTATATTGAAAATGGCATTGTTCTAATTTTGTTTTTGGATATTCACTGGCAATCAGTTTTTGCGTGATGATTTGTATCTACCTTATGAAAACAGTTTACTAGTACTAACGATTGTTTTCAAAACTTTTTCTACATAGAAGTTCATATCATCTGCAGGCAGAGAATATTTTATATTTCCTTTCCTATGTTCACGCCTTTTCCTTCTCTTTTTCTTACCTAATTCCTCTGGCTAGAACTTATAATAATATGCTGAATGGATGTGGTTCCAAGAGGGCATTTTTTATTTGATCCTGATCTGAGGATATATAAGCTTTTGGTCCTTCAGCACTGGGAGTGATATTAACTGAGAATTTTTATGACTAAAATAAATTAAGCTTACATTTATTCATTTCTCATGAAAGTTTTAGGCATACTTTAGTAGCATTTAGTAGTAACTAGCTATTCAGTAGAGTGAATTTGCCATTCTGTCCTATGTCACATCTAATATCTTTCCAACTACCTCCTATCTTCTATGTATTCCTATTTCTGCATGTGATTGCCAATAGCAAAGCACCCACATCCAATCCACATGAGGGAGGGCATTTGAGAAAATTTTTTAGTAAATTTTAAATTTGAGGAGTAATGTAGATTCATACAGGTGAAGGTGAAAAACACTGCAGTGAGATCCTGAGTTTCACTTAGTACCCAACAGTAACACCTTGGAAAACTATATGACAACTTGGATATTGACATCGATACAATTAAGAGAATCTCTCCATCTTTACCTCCTCTTCTCTATATATTTCAATTCCTGGCTCCTGCCTTATACTATGTAGTCATGGTACCAAAAAGAGTTGAAAAGCTTAGTGGGTTGTGTAGTAAATACCACAGGTAACAGACATTCACTTTTGGCAAATTCCCCTGCACCCAGGAAGAGAGACAAACATTGTGTAAAGGGGATCATGCAGACTGAGGGTGGCACAACAGGAGACACTGATCACTGTAGGCCCTGAAAATCTTGACACTTTGGTGCTAAAATTCCAGGGTTTAAGACACAGTTTAATGGAGGAGACCCATTAAAAATAGTATCTCCAGATGAATGTCTCACCCATCGGAAGAGTTTAATGTCTGTGTATTTACTAAAAGTATTGAAGTAGGACTTTCTACCTATGAGATATAATGCTTACAAATTCATTACACAGAAGTCATGTCTTAATACCAAGTATTTTATTATTTCAAAGTATACAGGTTGAGTCCCTCAAAAGCATGAAACATCTCTATTTTGAATCAAGTTCCTTTGGTGATAAAAATCCAAATGCTCAATCTGCCTACTTGCAGTAATATATTAATAAGACAAAGAATGTCCATTTTGAGTCAAGTATGAACTTCCAAGGCTTGTAGTTATATCTTTACACAGTCTAAATTGACAGTTTCATGCCTTTTTATTTACCTGACATTAGGAGGATATCACAGTGAGTCATTGTGTTGGTTATCATGATAAAGATTTCACAATCACTTTCAAGTCAGTAAGATTTAAAAAGACATAAAGACTTCCCTAGTGAAAAGGATTAACTGTTGACAGAAAACAGCCTTAGGGAGACTGTTTCAGAAAAAAAGAAAAAAAAAACAACATCAAGAATAATTTCCCCTGATTTCAATGATCAATAGTGACTGATTTAGATATCAGTGAAGGTATATTCAAGATTAAAAATGAAGATTACATAATGGATTAATAACCACAAAATAACATCTTAGCTTGTTGGACACAACGAACTTTACAACAAAGTTTGATAAAAGTATTAAGTAAAACTCCCCGGTCTTTTGGATGCCTTAGTGTTCTCAATAAAGACTGCTCATCAGAAAGCACTGCTTTCAGCTCCTGTGGCAATTCAGGAATGAATTTCACCAAAATATTTAAGGCTTCTGAATCTCTGTGGCTGAAGAATCCTGGGAATTCTGTTATGTTCAAAAAAAAAAGTGCGAGAAGAAAAGATGTGAAAATATATTCATTTCAAGAAAAGTTAGGCAATTTTTAATGGTTTTCATATTGAAATACAAAAACATTTACTCAGTATAATGAAATATCAAAATAGTTCTTGACTATACCCCTCTTACTGTGGGTCTTTCAGCAGCTTTACTTCGTGCCTGGCTTCCCTGCTTTGTTCAGAGTGCCAAGTGCCTCCTTGACATGTCAGTTTCTTATTCGAGCCTCAGCTTTCTTTCTCCCTTGTGAGAGTCCCAGACAGGTGCCTTCAGTAGAATCAACTTACAGAGGAAAAGTTCAAACCTTTTGGCAGTAGCCTTGCAGAGTGAGAACTAGTAACAAGCAGCCAATGACACCCTTAGCAGTACATTCGGAGAGGACTTTCAGGTTCCTTTGCAGCTGGAGAGCCATTAATGATCAGTACAGAAAGGCAAGAAAGTAGGGCAGGAGTTCTTACCTGACAGTTCTCTTTGTTGCAGTGCCAATTTATCCTCATCATTTGAGCCTCCTATCTGTATTCTCAGGCATTTTTTCTCAAGCCGATCGATCAATGGGTTGCTACACAACAAATAACGCAAATTTTCCAACAGTCCTGCAGTGGTCTCACTGGGCAACTGACTCAGCAACAGCCAGACTCCTAGCAGATAGGTTACGAACAAGCAGGGCATCTTGGACTTGGCAGGTTGTGCCCCGGGTTTTTTGGCCTTACTCTGGGGACTGATGCTGTCCACAGACCTGACCTTGTGTTACTACCTCAGGCTACAGGCCTCTTTACCTGCTTGGTGTAATCAGGCTTTTATATCCCTCAGGCTATCATATCCACCTCTGCCACACCCATTTCCACTGAATTTACTTCCTTAGCTCTTGTACACTCTCCCCAACTCACCTCACACATCCTATGCCTCTTTACCCTCTCATTATTATTGTCCTCCATGCTTAAAAATTGAATTGCCTTCTTCTCTCTTGAATTTCTTTCTTCCTCTACACTACTTTTATGCTTACTGAAACACGGTACTTGCAACCTTTTTTAGTGTTTGTTTTCCAACATCAAAAGCATAGATAGCATTGTGATTGCATGACATACAGTTAAACAAAATAAATATAACTCTAATTTGTAAATCCAGTACTAGAGTTTATTTCAAATTTTTCTACTAACTCCCTCACATTTGTTTCTATTTCTTCTTCAAAGTACTAGAAAATCATATTTAGATTGCCACAGTGCTTAGTATATCTAGTAATCTTCATAAACTATGGAAAACAAGTTCTGTGAAAAGTAGAAAAATTCCTAATAACATCACCTTATGCTCATATAATGATGTCTAAAATTTACAACATATTTTTCCATTCATTCTTGTATTTCCATTCATTCTTAAATTTAAGGGAAACTCAAGGTCATTATTTACATTTGTCCTCCAGAGAGCTTGACAAGGATGAGAAATAACACAGGCTCCTAGCATTGCTGGAAATTCCTGAAGTAACAACAATGTAGGTCTTACAGTGATAGGAAGTCAGATTCTATCATTTTCTACTAGTTTCTTCCTTTTGATTCCTCTGAACAATTAGCTATATTTGGTATATTTTTGTTTATTTTATTAATTACATAAATATTTTAGTTTGAGGCTGTATTCTCTAGAGACTAGAGAATATTTACATACATACACATTTGTGCACACAAAAACATACAAAACATACAACCAAAAAGCAGTAGCACCTAATAATTTAGATAAGGCCAAAAGGAATCATCATGGGAACAAGACATGGAGGAATTCTTGGGCCTTAATCCATGGCCACTTGTGTTCATCAGATTTCCCCTGGGGTAACCAAATACCTTAGAAGAACAACTTAAAGGAAGAAAGGCTTATTTTATTTTATTTTTTGTGGCACCAGGGATTGAATTCACAACCTCACACCTGCCAGGGCAGGCGCTTAAGCCACTGAGCCAAACTCCCAGCCCTAGTTTTTTGAGGCAGGGTCGCACTGCATAGCTCAGGCCGGCCTTGTGCTCGCGTTGTAGCCCAAGCCAGCCTCGAACTCACAATGCTCCGCCTACCTCAGCCTCCCAAGTGCTAGGATTAAAGGCGTGCGCCACCATGCCCGGCTAAGAAAGGTTTATTTTGGCTCACAGTTTCAAAATCTTCAATTCATGGTTGGCCAGCTCCGTTACTTTTAGGCTTATGGCAAGGCAGAAACATCATGGCAGAAGCACTTAGTAGAAGAAAATTGTTCATCTCATGACAACCAGAAAGCAGAATGCATGAAAGAGTTTGTTCTGAAGGTGTCAGGGACAAGATACAGTTCCCAAAAACAGTTCGCAATCACCTTTGAGAAGTTCCACCTCTGAACACATGAACCTTCTGAGTGACATTTGAGGTCCAACTGAAACATCTCTGAAGGTAAAGTTATACCATTTCTCTATCCTCCTCTGTCAACAATGTACAAAATGTGCCCTCCCTGTATGTCAGTGGTAGTGAACTTATGGCACGTATGCTGCAGCTGGTTGTCTGTTATTAATGAAAGCTCTAAAAGGTTTGCCATCACTGCCTGATGCCTTTACTCATCACAATAACTAGGTATAATGTGATAGCAATGAAACACTATAATGTCTCCAAAGACAAGTACAGAAACAAATCCTTACCTATAAAAATTTAGGAAAATAAAGTTAAAGAAAAACCCTTCCATACTCATAATCCAGTGGAAAATTACCAAACCATAGACCATTCCATAAAAAATGGCCCCTTTCTAGTTTGATTTTTCTGTCAGGGCTCAACTCACTCACTCCCCTTTCAGTTCTCTTATCCTCAAGCTGAAGCTCTTTCCCCATTTCCTCCTCCTTCTCAATTAAAGCTTTTTCCTCTAAATTCAAGCTCCTGCCTCTTTTTTAATTTCCACTGTTAGTAAGACAGATGTTTCAAGGCTTCTGATATCACAGAGTATGCTGGCAACATACGCTTTCCCAAAATAATTAAAGCAATTAGGGTCAGTTTAATGTATTTTATGCATTTTATTTGTGAGGGAAAACTTTTACCATTTTAAAACAACACTATTTACTTGATAATGGGCCCTATAGATAGCTATCAAATTATATATTGACATTTTAAATGCAAATAGGATCACATGTTTATGGTCCCCATTTGTTTGTGTTTGAAGACTAGCAGTTCATCTCTGTTGCTTCAGGGAAACTTGAGAACTTGATGTAAGTTAGGGAAATTTTGAAATAAACTAGTAAATACCCTTTGTTCCAAATAAAAGATACGATTTTAATTGTGTACAAATTGGAAGAAGGCCTTATCATCATTCATTACATGCTATCAGGTAATGCACCCAACAATAACTGCCTAGAGGTAGCAAATGGATGGGATCAGTGCTTTCAGATGACCTCACAATGGAACATATATAGTGGCCTTGAGAACAAATGCCCAACTTTGGCTGGTCTGTCACAGCAAGGAAAACAAACACAGTTTGTGGTACCATGCAGGCAAGCTCTAAGGTGTTGCCTTGGGAGCAAATAGTGACATTATTAGAACCTACTGTTCTAATAATGTGGTGCTAGTACCATCAGCAGAGAGGAACTCCTCAATCCCTGCTGCCTTCCCACCTAAGCAGCTGCCAAGGTCACCCATTTCCTATTCGAAGTCTGACTATGCACTGTTGTCACAACTTAGTGTGAGTACCACAAAGTGCTATGCTTCTGTGGGGGCTCTTGTGTGGCCCCACAGAGACAGTGGCTCTCTCTTACATACACGTGTACTGCACTCAATGTCAATAGTTATAGGCAAAAAAACTTAAGAGAGAATACACTAACATGCCCAGCCGGAAATAAAGTCAACACTGCATAACAAATCAACACCTCAAACACACTGTCAGGAGAAAGCCACTTATTAAAACCACCCTACTAAATTGGTAAAGATACTTGATTTACAAGATGGAAAAATATCAACATAGAACAAGAAATATGAAAATACGGTGCCTCGAAATTAACATAAGAACTATCTAGTGACAGATTCCAATGAAATTAATATGGATTAAATTGCCTGACAAAGAATGTAAAAGAATGATTATTAAAAAACCTCAATTAAATCTAAGAGAGTACATATGATCAGTTAAATGAAGTTAGGAAAATAATTCAGGATATGAAGGAGAAATGCAACAAAAGGATAGATTCTGAAAAAAACAGAAATCTTGGAAATACAGACAACAAACAAAAAGAGACTACAAGAAGAACAACTAACTGATCTGGGAGACATAAAAAAAAAGAAGAAAAAAGGCAAAAACCCCCCCACAAAGAATAGAGAACATTCATGGCCCTTTGAGCACCACTAAAGAAAGAATATCCACATTTTTGGAATACTCAAAGATGAGGAGATGAAAGTTAATGGCATGGAAAGCCTATTTAGTAAAATTGTAGCAGAAATTTTCCCTAATCTCAGGAAACATGTGGATATCCATGAACAGGAGGCATTTAGGAACCAAAATAGACATGACCAGAAAGATTTTCATTCCAGCACATTATAGTCAAACTGTCAAAACACAGGACAAAGAAACATCCTACATTCTGAAGAAAAAAGCACTAAGTCATATATAAGGGTATGTCCATTTGACTGATAGCAGGTCTCAGAAGAAATCCTACAGGCCAAGAGGGAACACAGTGATATATTCTAATTCCTAAGACAAAATAACAACCAGAGAAGAATACTGTATTTTAGAAACAAAGGAGCAATAAAGTCATTCCAGGATGAGCAAAAATTGAGGGAATGCATGACTAGCATTAAAAAAGATGCTTAAGGAAGTCCTATATCCAGAAGTGAAAGAACAATAACCATGATTATGACTGCCTGTGAAACTATAAATCTCTGTAGAAAAGTAGACTCACAAGAGAGAAACAAAGGAATTGAACATTACTTATACAGTAAACCATCAAGCCATGAAGATGAACAAGAGGAAGAAAAGAACAAAATACTTAAAACTGGAAGAAAATCAACAAAAGGATAGGAATAAGTCCTTCCTTATCTATCAATAATAACCACAAATGTAAATGAACTAAATTTTCCAATTAAGTGACACAGATTGGCTGAACAGATAAAAAAGCAAAATCCAACAGTATAGTACCTAGGAGAAACTCATCTCACCACTAAAAATACAGAGAATGAAAGTAAAAGGATGGAAAATTATATTCAAAGCAAGTGGAAGCCTAAAGTAAATAGGATTGGCTATGATTTGTGTCTGACAAAATGGACTTTTAAGATCTAAAAAAAAAAATGATAAAAGACAGTCACTTTATAATAATCAAGGACTCTGTCTTAGTTACTTTTTACTTGTTGCTGAGACGAAATACCTGACACCCCAAATTAGGGAAGGAAAGGTTTATTCTTACAGTTTCTTGGGAGTTTCAGTCTATTAGTTGGCTCCAAGTCAGCATGGCGGGTCAGGGCTGCCTTTCATGGCAGCCACGAGCAGCAAGGTGCGCTGGTGAGAGAGAGAGAAGGAGACGGAAGCAGAAGCAAACAAGAGGAAGACCCACCTTCCATTACACTGTATGTCGGCTCCACCCCTGGGCGGGTACCGAACACAAGCAAGCGCCAGACTTAGCCCCATCAAAAGTATGTGAGGACTTGGGGGGACATAGCATACCCAATACATTCTACCCCTGGACCCCCAAGGACTCATTTATATTCTAAATACAAAAACCATTTAGTCTATCTCTAAGAGTTGCCAAAGTCTTAACAGTTTCAGCACTGTTGAAAAGTCTAAGTCCCAAATCTCCTCTGAGATCTATGGCAAACTCTTATCTGTAATCCCCTGTATAAATGAAAACAAGGTTAAGCACTTTTAACATATAAAGGCACAAGATAAACATTACCATTCCAAAAGTTACAAACAGGGGAATACAAATCATTGGAACCAAAGCAAGTCCAAAATCCAGCAGGGCAAACATTAAGTCCTGGAGTTCTCTGCTCAGCATCTGAAGTAATCTGGTTGCAAGCTCCAACAGGCTTGAGTGACTCCACCCCTGCAGCACCATTAGGGGTCTTAACTTCCATAGCTTTTCTTGGACGATCCACGTTTTTTGGCTCCACCTTTACATCTTTATACACTGCTCTCTGCAGGCAAGGCGGAAGCTGCCTTAGCCTTTTCTTGTACTTAAAACCAGCACCACGTGGATGCCGCCAAGGACCGCTGCAGGCTGGAGCAGTAGCCAGGCTTTTCTCTCTCTTGGCTGTAGGGGTCGACTGCCTGGATCGCTGAGCTCTCTGAACCTGATTGTGAGGAACAGCTTTTCTATGCCGCCATTCTGGAATCTGGCATGGCCGCTGCTATTTTGGGACATGGTGTGGCCTCTGTCGCCACACTGGGACAAGGCACTCTGTGGCTTTTTATCTCCACTCTGGGACAGGGCACTCCGCGGCTTTTTCCTCTAAGTAAACTCTTTCACTTTTGAAGGCCTGAGGCTGCAAAGCCTGGAGGCCTGCTGCTTCCTGGGGTGCCCCGAGGCCATCTTTTTTATTCTTTTGTTCCTTCTCAGCAATCAAGGTCTCAGTTCCATCTTTAAAGTCCACAGCTTTCTGGCCAAACTCACAAGGTTTTAAATCACCATGCTGGGCTCCTTGCTCTTTATCTACAGCATAAATCTGGCTAAGAGCCCCCAACAAAAGCCAGGCCACCATTTCAACGTTTGGCTGCCTCATAATTTCTGTCTGTAGAGTAATTAATCCTTTGCCCTTAATCTCAGTCTCAGGCAAAGTCTCTGGGCATGGGCAGAATGTAGACAAACTTTCTGCCAAACCATAACACACATCGTGTGGAGTCCAACAACCAATGTCGTTCTTCTTCCCAGCAGAAATCTCCTGAGCCTGGTCTTTACTGGCAGGCTTTCTATCAGCCTTCTGGTCTCCTGAGCTCTGACCAGAATCTCCCATACAAAACAGCCTAAGCCATTCCAGCTCTATGCATGTAGACGGCATCTCCGAACCTTTCCAAACTTTTCCCGTAAGCCATTGCCAAAGGCTCTCGAACCACATGGTCAGGAATAGTCACAGCAACGACCCCACTCCTGGTACCAAATTCTGTCTTAGTTACTATTTACTTGTTGCAGAGACAAAATACCTGACACCCCAAATTAGGGAAGGAAAGGTTTATTCTTACAGTTTCTTGGGAGTTTCAATCTATTAGTTGGCTCCAAGTCAGCATGGCGGGTCAGGGCTGCCTTTCTTGGCAGCCACGAGCAGCAAGGTGCATTGGCAAGAGAGAGAGAAGGAGACAGAAGCAGAAGCAAACAAGAGGAAGACCCGCCTTCCATTACACTGCATGTTGGCTCCACCCCTGGGCGGGTACCGAACACAAACAAGCGCAAGACTTTGCCCCATCAAAAGTATGTGAGGACTTGGGGGGACATAGCATACCCAATACAGACTCCATTAACCAGGAAGATATAACTATTGTAAGTCTATATGCACTTAATGTCAGAGCACCCAAATTTATAAAACAGATACAGATCTAAAGGGAAAGGTACACTCCAATATAATAACAGTGGTGAACTTAATATCCACTTTCATCAGTGGACTGATAAAAAAATCAACAAGAAAAATGTATCAAAGTCAAATTACACTATAGATTAAATGGATTTAATAGGCATTTACAGAACATCCCACCCAACAGCTGAAAAAAATACACTCTTTTCATCAGGGCATGGAACATTGTCAAATACTGCATATAGTTTTGCTGCAAAACAAACCTTAACAGAGTCAATAAAACTGAAATGATATGCTGATCTTTTTCTGATTGCAAAGGAATACAACTACAACCCTATAAGAAAAGAAATTTTAGAAATTATAAAAATACATGAATTATATGTAGGTAGGTATACACATATAACTGTATGTATGCATAGTGTGCAAGATACCTAATTATACTATTAATCTCTGTTAGTTCATCAAAAAGAACAGTTCGTGCTGTCATTGTTTGATTGACCATTTTTATGCCTAGATCTTGTAACTTGAACAGCTATTTCTAAGATAACAATATGCAATATATTAACTAGTGTTGATTTCTTTTTAAAAAATTCTGTATTATTTCTATCCTTTTTTCTGTTTTGCTTTAAAAAAACATGAAGACTGAAAGACACATTTTTGAATGAACAAAGATTAATCAAAAATAAAAAGGGAAAATGTAAAATGTCTTGAAATAAAACAAAATAAAAATGCAAAATAACCAAAACTTAATGGGACACAGTAAAAGCAGTCCTGAGAAGGAAGTTTATAGCACCAAGTGCCTATATCAAAAATACAGAAAGATATCAAATAAACAACCTACCAGTACAACTCAAGAACTTAGAAAAACAAGAACCAACCACAAAATTAATGGAAAGAAAGAAATATCAAGGATTCCACAGAAATAAACAGAGACTTTAAAAAACTATACAAAACATCAGTAAAGTAGAGTGGTAACAAAATGAACAACTTTTAGCTAGATTAACCACCAAAAAAAGAGGAAGATGCAAATAAAATCAGACATGAAAAGGGATCCATTACAACCAAATATCAGAAATACATAGGATCATTATGAAAAACTACATGCTAGCACACTGGAAAACCCAGAAGAACTGGACAAGTTTTTGGACATATATGATCTACAAAAATTGAACATAAAAACATGAATAGACCTATAATCAATGGGATTGAATCAGTAGCAAAAAATCTTCCAAAAAAGAAAAGCCTAGGATCAACTGGCTTCACGGTTAAGTTTTACTGAACATAAAGAATAAATACCAATTCTTCTCAAATTATTCCAAAGAATCAAAGGCAAGAACGCCCATCCAAATTGATTCTATGAGGCCAGCATTACTGTATTTGTCAATTTTTATCACTGGAACAAAATCTCTGACATCTATGACTTAAAAAAGAAGAGATTTACTTTGGCTCATGGTTTCAGTGGATTCAGTCCTGGTCATCTAGCTCTAATTTGGGTTCCAGAAACAGACTCTGTTTTTGTAATCAGGCATCTGTCCCTTAAAAACACTATCCTTTTTTTTTTTTGTACCAGGAATCAAACTCACATCCTGGTGCTTGCCAGGCAGGCACTGTGCCGCTAAGCCATATGCCTAGTTCCAAACTACCATCCTGAAGAGCTTCTCAATCTCTCTATGCCTGTGCTCCCTCATTTATAAAATGAGGATAATTATAGCACTAATTCATATGATTTCTAAAAGGATTAAATGAAATAAAACATGTATAAGCATTCAGAATAATGCATGGTATGTTGCAGTCAACAAATGATGTGTTATTCTCTCAAGATACATTATTAATAACTGCCATTTGATAAGCACTGAGACTAGAGAATTAAAATGAACAGTAATATTGTGTAGAAGACAAACAATAAATTTGACTGAAAGTAAAAGACTAAAGAGGGGAAGCAAACAATTATAACTAATTATACTCAAAATTTATATTAAATCAAAAATGTAAAAAATTAAACCATAAATATCTTGGTATCTACATCAATTTATCAACATACATCACTAAAATAACTTGACAAACAAATGTTCTTATATGACTCTTAATCCTTTAGATTTTATCTTGCATAAATCAAATGCCACTTATAAATAAATGTGGTTGATTGGGAAGCTCCATTTTAAGACAATATTCTGGAATAAGGTATATAAAACAGGATACTAATATGTTAGGTATTCAATGGCAACAATAATAACTGTATTGACTCAAAATACTTCATTTCACAACTGGGGAGAACCAGGAAGGAAGCTATGGCCTGCCATGTGAGCCAGAACAGGATAATGATATGCAATATAGTAACTATTGTAGATTTCCTGCTATCTTATCACTGTTTTTTTTTGCTTTATTGTTCTGTTTTACTCTCTTTAAATTTTTTTTATTTTAAAGAGGATAAAACCAAGGAAAATAAAACAGAATAAAACCAATCAAAATAAACCAGTGTAAGTGATCCAGAACTTCAAGACCTTAAGAAACCAACAATAGTTACCACAATGCCTTTTGTTGTCTTCAGAATAGCTGCAGATACTTTTGGACATAGTAAAAATCGAACAGAACAGAATACAATAGAAACAATAAAAACAAAACAATGAATGCAATAAAGGACTTCAAAGCAAGCCAATAGTAAATCCAAAAAGGCTACCATAATACATCTTGCAAACTTTCAAATAGCTGCTCACACCATCAGATTTAACATAATCAAACAAAACAAAACAGAGTAAAACCCAACCCAATAAAACAATGAAAATGATATGGTTTCTCTGTGAGCATTACTTTCTGTTGAGGTCTGGTTCTCTCCTTCCCCAGTCCTTGAATGGTGCTGACTCAGGGAGACAGGCTTAGGTATGGTTGTCCCCACTCCAGCAGCAGCCCGCACATGGCACTGGTTTCTAGGTGGGGATCACCTCCTAGGTGAGGGTGAGGCCTGGTTCTCTCCCTCTGAAGTCTGAGAATGGCCACTCTCTTTAAAATTAAAAATATTTCATTTCAGTAGTAATTTGTTTGGTTTGAAAAATCCTCTGAATCTTGCTAACAAGAAATACTAACAGTTGTATGAATGTGTTCATTCACACAACAAATATTTATTAAAGGTCTAACTAGAAAAGACTGTCCTAGACATTAGATAATAAATATGAACCAAAAATGGCTCCCTAGACTTACAAGTGGTAAACAAAGACAGATAATTACACAATTTTTTAAAAATTCACCATAGTGCAATAAAGAACTAAAATTATGACAGAAGTATGAAATATATATATAAAGGAAGAAGTAGCAAATTCTCAGGAAGTTCATTCATTAATTCACCAAATACTATACAATTCTAATATTAGCATGTCATTTATTTGTCATTATTAACTTAACATTAAATTAATTAAGAACCTATTGCTGGGTATAGTGGCACACACCTGTAATCCCAGCACTTGGGAGACTGAGGCAAGAGAATTATCATGAGTTTGAGGCCAGCCTGAACTGTATAGCAAGACCCTCTAAAACAACAACAGCAACAAGAACAATAAATCCTATTGTATGCCAAGCACTGTTTAGGCACAGAAGATGGCCAGGTAAATAAAACATAAGAATTCCTGCCTGGAAGGCATATACCATCAGGCAGTAGGAGACAGTAAACACTTAAAATACATAGTATGTCAGTTTATAATGAATAGTATGGGGAAATACAAAGCAGGATGCAGGTATAAAGACTACAAATAGAATGGGGGTTTAAATCATATTGCCACGTGCTGATACATATCACTTGAGAATTTGTTCTAAGTCTTCCTCTAAGTATGATGGATAATTTCCTTTCTCACAGGGCCTCCCTGATAAAGTTCCAACTAGGACACATGGCCTAGTATAGTTTGGATATTAGTTGTTAGGAACATGATGAAATTATGCTAATTTATATTACTTCAAATTTTCAAAACATCTGATGACCAGTTAATTTAGCAGCATTCATGGGTGTCACAGGGAAGCAGGGGACAGCTATGGAAATGAAAAATGGGGAAAAAAAGATATACACTCAAAAGATAGAAAAAAGGAAAAATTTTGTAAAAGGAAGTGCTGAGATCACCGACAAACTGGAGCTTGGGCTTTGGCATATTAAAGGTGACTGGTTCTAAGACCACCCCAATTGCTCCTTTCTGGTTGACAGAACAAATTTCTAAACAAAACACTTTACAATAAAATAAAATTTTATTGAAAATAACTCAGCAGCCCATACTGACTACCTCACTTTCCTGAATCAGCCCCCATGAGCAAAATTAAACCGTTTAAACTTGTACTTTACGCTGCTTCTCTTAAAAAGCAAACGGTTATAATTCAGCAACAGACAATCCTGCATTGTATATAATAACTAATGGGGGAAAGAAAAAAAAATAGACTTCTATCCCAGGCACCTCAGTACTGCATCCTTAAGTCTTTTGTTCTGGAAATTGTGGCTAAGACTCACCTCCCTTGCAAAACCGATAGGAATTTTCAAAAGTAGCTCTGAGTTGACTTTAAAACACAACATAGCACATACTGTAATACATAAATATTTCAACACGTATTTGATGGTCAAACACATATAAAAACATAAGGTAGAAAACAATGGAAAGCAAGAACAACCACAGGCCTTGTCTTCGTGAAGCCCAGGGATTTGAGGAAAGGCGTCGTGAAACGAGCGCAAAAACAAATGTTCACAGACCTACCGCCAGCCAGAAGAGACGAGAAAGAGGTTTCTGAGGGAAGGAAAGCTTCACTAACAACTGGGCCAAAGGCGGGAAATGCTTTTCCAGTAGAGGCAGCGACATCTTTCGGGGCAACATTACTGGTTAACAGGTGTCCTAGGTCCTCACATTTCATGTGGAGACTTCCAAACAGGGAGACAAGAAAACGGAATCAATCCTGGGAGGGAAGGTAGTTTTGACTTTATTTTAAAAGCCAAAGCCTGTTGTCTCCGACTTCCGGGGAGCGGGAGGAAGACCGGAAGTCCAGGCCGGAGGCATGCACCCTGCGCTCCGTTGAGCTTTGCGCAGCCTCCGAAGCCGCCGGCAGGGGGCGCGGGCGCTGGCGGGGAGGCCCCGGCCGGGAGAGAGTGGGGCGGTTGCAGAGCCCGGGGCCTGCTGGGGGCGCAGGATGACTGCGCTCCTGCGTTTCAGTCCGCTGTGGTTTGGGCTCCTGTTGGTTCGCTACTCGCACGAGCAGAACCAGGGGATCAGCAGAACCAGGAAGCTGTGCGGCAGCAACCTGTTGAAAGAAATAGTAAAGCTCTGTGGCAGTACTGACTGGAGCCAGTTCCACTTGGAGGACGAAACCCCTTTGGGACAGTTGGTTCCCCAGGCCACTGGGAAGGCTGAAGCCCTTGACCCTGACCGCTTCAGAAGACCCGAAGCGCATTTCCTGGTGTGGGGAACCGTCACAAACCCAGGTAAAATCTGTACATTTCTTCTCAGATTTGCTCTGGTAGACAGTGAGCTTCAGTGGGATACGGAATTTATGCCTAGTTCGTAGATAAATAAAAATAATTAAAAACAAGTATATTGAGGATATACAAAAACTTCCATGAAGCTTTTTTTCTTAAACTTAGAGGAAATACGTGTACATGTGTAAGTGTGCACATTTTTATAAGAATGTCGTTCCTTTCCTAGGTTCGCCATTGGGCAGTGCTCTTGTCATCTGGCAAACTTTTTTTTGTCCTTCAAAACCTAATTTAGGTATCCTTGTCCCAGTGAAGTCATCATTGATCTTTTCATAGTCAGTTGTTGCAATCTCCTTTCTGCATAACATACAACATGTGCAAGTTTTTTGTTGTTGTTGTTTTGCTTTGTTTTGTTATTTTGACTGTCATCAGGACCTGCTACGTAATTGGCCCAACACAACCTAGGGCAAGACAAAAATATAGAATCCTTGTTCAAATAGTGGAGAAGGGATAAAATGTACAAAATTGTAAAAGCTTTTATCTTTTCTTGTCCGTATGTCTTCTTCTCAAGTGCATGATCCATTCTCCTATCCGGCTTCATTTGAAGAGAGGGGAGGGGAATGGCGGGGAGGAACTAAGATATATAATGTACAGGTACAAATCCCCTATGATGAATGTGATCATTATGTGTACCTAAATTGTACCAATAAACTTAACTTAAAAAAATAAAGTTCATGTAATTGTACTTCACTTGCAAGTTCAAAGATAAAGTTATTGAGAATTTCAAGACTGGTACAATAGAACTTTAAAACAAAATGCACACCCTGTACAACTGCACAAACCTCACATAAAGCCACCCATGTATATTGCACTATCTTATGGGGATATTTCACACGTATTATCTGAAATGCCAAGCAAAAGGCATCACACATAGTATGTGCTTAATATACATTGAATTTATACTTAATCCTTTCAGCAATCTTTAAAAAGAATTTGCCTTTTCATATTTATTAGTTCTTCCAACTATGTTTTTACTTTTTGTGACTAACACATTTTAGTCCCAGTATGGTTTTTGTAGAAAGTATATTTTGTTCATATTCTACCCATAGCATAATGTTTAAAATTATTACCTTTTAAAGTATTTACTTACTTCAATTTGGACAAATCGTGCTAAAGTCAAGACTTCATATATTCAGATCTGAGTAGCCTATCATGCCAAAAATAGATGCTTATGTAGGTGACTGAAATAATGCCTAACGTGTAAGTACATTAACTTATTTTTTAATGAATAGAACTATCAAAATTATTGCTACTAAGGTAATAAAACTTAGAGACAGAGACTATCAGTACGACTCTTAATTTTTTTTTTTCAGGACAGGCTTTTGTAGTTTAGGCTGGCCATGAACTCATTGCATATCCCAGGCTGCCTTGAATTAGTGACAATTCTCCTGCCTCAGCCTCCCAAGTTACGGGATTACAGGCATTTGCCACCACACTGAGCTAGCATCTTAATTATTTTTCCACCGTCAAACTTAGCTACACATAAAGTCACTTCATCCTTAAGAGTAAGGAAGTGTGTCTCCTTGAAGTTTTCTACTTGTTATTTAGAGTGACTCTTAGACTTTAGTAAGTATGTAAATCATTTGGAAATCCTGTTAAAACACAGGGTCTGATTCAGTAGGTCTGGTGTGGGGTCTGAAATTCTACCTTTGTAACAAGTTTTCTAGGTGATGCTCATGCAAGTTGGTGGACAACATCTTTGAATTACAAAATCTAGTTCAGTTCCTCTCTTTTTCTTTTTCTTATTCTCTCCAATCGTTTAAGGTTATCTTATTAATTTAAAGTCTTTCATTGATATAAATATTTTCAGGCATCTTATTAGACTTCATATTCTGAAGCCCAGCCTGGTGGTGCATGCCTTTAATCCCAGCACTCGGGAGGCTGAGGTAGGAGGAGCGTTGTGAGTGCGAGGCCAGTTTGGGCTACGACACGAGCGCAAGGCCAGCCTGAGCTATATATTCTGGCATAGAATTCAAAGAGAAAGTGCTACCTCACCAGTAACATACATTTTTTGAAATTCTCTGCACAGGAAACCTCAGCAATTAGTCTAACCTGCCCTGAAGTACAAGGAGTAGAACTTTCTGCTTCATGTTAAAAAATTTGTCTCACATCTAATTCTGCTTTCTCACCACCTATGCTATAGTAAAAAATTTTACCTTCGGAACTTAAAACTTGAATTTGCTATTTAAAGAGAGTTTGAAATCCTTTTCTCCCAATAAAGTCTACTCTGAAGATAGTTTTCTTAATAAAAAACATTCAATTTTAAAACTCAGAGCTGATTAAGGACTCCTTGTTTTGAGTGCTATTTACACTCTCCTGAAGGAATAAATGTCTTTAGTTGAGTAAGAGGGAATCTACGATGAAAAACAATTCATAGGAAATAAAAATATATCTGATATTGTATAATTATTATTCTGTTAATATGGGAAATATGTAAAGGATAATTTTAAGTGGAAATATCATATGCCACAATTACTTTGAAATGCATGAAAGAAAAATGGGTTTGAGTTATAAATATGAATTTGTGTTAAAATTTTGAAAATTATAAGGGAAGACTACATTTGCTCTGTCCTGTTAGTTTCCAGTGAATAACTTAGACATTTCAGAGAGGTGTTTCTAATACAGAAAGTGTAATTATGCCATTTATTGTACATATGGTGTGACTGAAAAATTGATTAATTTTTATTTAGTTTTTGCCAGCAGGACGTGGTGCTGTGTTAAATTCATCAGTTTATTCACTGTTTTAATCTTTTGATGTTCTATTTGAGTTTGACACAGAGAAAGACAGTTTCATACACTGACATTTAAAAAATGCTTTTTTTCAGAGCTGGTCATATATAACATGAATCTGAAGTTATTGTGCTTCATGTTAGGTCATCCTGATGGCGGAGGCTGTGTCTCCAAGTCCTATCCCAGAATGTTGCATCATGAAGCAGACATCATATTTCTAAATTGTGCCTAAGTATTTGCTCCCAAATCTTGGTATCTTGTGAAATCATTAATGTTTCAATACCACATTTTCATAATCTACAACCCCTTTTGCAGTTAGGTTAATTATATTCTCCTCGTCTAGGTCTTACTCACCTATTCATGGCTTTTTGTTTGCTCATTTTTAGATACCATCGCAACTGAACCACGCAGGGCCACTATCTTCATATATTAATTAGACAAAATTTGAGTGCCTATTATGTGCTGGGTATTCTTCTTGGTGCTTGGGTTACAAGAGTTAAAGGTGAAGGCTCTTACCCTGATGAATTTTACAGAAAAGACAGAAAATATGAATATATTATATAGCATATTAGGCCACGATTGTCCCCATCTATTTCCTTTTTTTCACTTCTTTTTTCTCTTAGGCAGTTATTCCAATGTGGTTTTTTTTGTTTGTTTTTATAAATTTTTACAAATTATACATTGCTTCTTGTGCACGTTTTTAAAAATAAAAGTGGTATTTAAGATTTGTATCTCATTGTTATCATATGAAGATTTAATCCATTCCTTCTAATTGCTCCATAGTACTTATGCCCATTCTTTCAATGATAAACACTTAATCCATATAACTTTCAGCTCTTTGCACCATAAAAAAACACTGCAGTGAACATCACTGTATGTGCTCCCCTATAGACTGTGTAAAAATTTTGCTGGGACATACAAATATGTCTAGGTGTGTAATTGTTGTGTCATGAGATATGTGTATGCTTAAATTGTTCGAGGCATGTTTGGTTATTCTTAAAAACAGCTACATCAATCTGTGCTTGTAACCCAAGTCCTATGTACTCATGCTGGCAGCTTACACTATAGTTTTTAACTTTTGTCTGTATAATAATGCATCTCATTTTTGTCTTAACTTGCTCTGGGTTTGAGCATCATTTCACCTGCATGTCAACCTTTCTGCAAATGTCATATATATTATGACCTTTATTGAAATCGTATTTTCCATGTTATTTGTAAAAGTAAATTTAGATACAATAGTAATCAATTATTGGGTTTAGATATCACAAATACGTTTTCCTATTTTGCCATCTGTGTATGAGTGCTGTTTGGCTGAAAACTTAAGCTTTTATGTAATCAAGCAATAGTATTTTTCTTTATTATTCCTACTTTTTAATTGTAATCAAGTAGTAAAGGTCCTTTTCTGTCCCTCTACCAACATTATAATTTTACTTCTCATGTCCTTCATTTTCATCAGGTCCATTTTTGGTTCTGATTTAGGTAAAAATACTATTTTATTTTGCTCTTACCAATAAGTTTTATTTTTCTCTAAGTATAGAACTAATTTTCTAAATACCTTCTACTAAACAATTTTCCCATTGATTTATATAGTAACCTTCATTGTTTATTGAGCTTCATATTCTATTTATTTGGTCTGTTTGACCTTATACCATTACTACATTGTTTTTCATACTATGATTCCATAGCATGTCATTTTTCTGGGACAGCAAGTCTCTAGTGTTTTTTTCCCCCTTAAGATCAACTAAGTTCACCTGCAATTTTCCTTAATATATATATGTATCCAAATCAAAATCATGAAGTGATTTTATATACTACTATTAGGTTTTTAAAGTCTTGTCCTATGGAGACTTTCTGCACTGTTGGTTAAGTAATTGGCTAACACTTTTGATCCATTATAAATAGTTGTGAATTATATTTTTAGTTAGTGACTATTGAATAGAGAAATGCAACTGATTTGTATAAGTAGATTTTGATCCAGAAACCATACTAAACTATTTTCATAGTTTTAGTAATTTGTTGATTCTATAGGTTTTTCTTATCACTTAAAAGTGATACTTTTATCATTTTCTTTGTAAACCTTAGACCATTCTTTAAAAAGAAAAAGAGAGAGAGAGAATTGGCCAGTTCCTTTCATTTTTAAGTAGTAATGATGGTGTTTCCAGTAATGATGGGAACAAGACATCCCGGTAATGTCCTGTCCCCAGTCTTAAAGACATGCATTTAAATTTAATAATGTTGGTAGGTTAGTGCCATATAATCTTTACCAAGATAATGAAGCTTGCTAAGAGGTATTTTCATCATTATAAGTAGTACTTTATGGTGTCCAGTAGGATAACTATGATAAAAAATGGAAAATATCAAGTGTTTGTGAGGGGTTGGAGAAACCAGAATCTTAGTTTATCAGTACTAGGATTATAAAGTGGTATAGCTGCAATGGAAAAGCTTTGCACTTACTCAAAAATTTAAAGACAGTTAACATACAATTCAGAAGTTTTAGGTATAGGCCCAAAGGACTGAAAACATATTCACATAAGAACTTGTTTACGAATGTTCATAACAGTGCCATTAGTAATAGCCAAAGAGTAGAGACTACCAAAGTGTCCATCATTTGATAAATGGGTAAATAAAATGTGATTTGGAATAACCATACAAAAGAAAATTATTCAGCCACAAAATGAAGGAATTACATATGCTACAACATAGATGAACATGGAAAAACATTATGCTAAATAAAAGAAAGCAAACATAGAAGTTCACATAGTATATGCTTCCATTTATAAGAAATATACAGAATAAACATATCTGTAGAAACAAAAAATAAAAATAGTGGTTGCCAGAAGATGGAGGGATGGGGAGGAAGGGGAGTGATTGTTGATAATGACTGCTGTGTTTTTTTGTAGGGTGATAGAAATGTTCTGGAATTAGATAGTGGTGATGATTGTACAACATAGTGAATATTATCAAAATCACTGATTTGTATACTATAAAATGCTGAATTTTATGGTACACAAATGACGTCCATAAAAATGTTATGAAAGCTTCAAAAGTTTTCAAGCTTTTTTGGAGGAAAACACTATGATTATTTTAGTTAAATATGTATATTGCTTTTGAATAATCATACTTTGTTTTTTAAAATACAATGATTTAATATTTAGGTGACTTTAGTATTATAATATTAAATTTCCATCTAAGGAAAGATTTTAATAAAGTAGTTTTTTGTGTTTTTTTTTGTCTCGCAGCAGCCTCTACTTCTGCCTCTCAGGAAGACTCAATAAACAGTTGGGAGAGCCAGTCATTTCCTCAGTATCAGTATAAAAAGACCAACTTGCTCCTTGATAAGACAATTGAATTTCCTTCATCACATGATGGTGATCTATACATTCACAAAGGTGTGAAATTTCAGAAGAAAAATACAAACAAAATTAAAGCCTCAAGCAATTTACTTTGGGGCAATCATCCTCAAAGGAAACGCAGAGGATACTCAGATAAATGTTGTCTTAAAGGATGTACAAAAGAAGAACTTGCCATTGCATGTTTTCCATACATTGATTTTTAAAACAATGATAAAAGGACTATCACTTGTGACTGGGATATACACATCATCATAAGAACTATACAAATTTAATAAAAGCTCACTATATCTAACTTTCTATTTGTTTTTGGTAATTGTGCTTGTGGGTGTTATGTTATTAATTATACCTGAATGTATTTGCCAGCACTTGACAACATGGTGCTATTAGGAATCTTTGTATGGTATTGTTTTCAGTGATTCTTTATTTTTATATTTTTAAGATGTTATTAGAGGTAGCATGATCCATCAAAGAAGTGCCTCTGTTTCATATCATTATGGTTGAAAACTCTTAAGCTGAATATAAATGGGTTATGGAATGTCATGCATTTGGTGTGACATACAGATGATATCCCTGCTTATGGGGCTTATGTAAGTAAGCCAATGCATTTGTCCCACCAACTTAAGAGTAACTAACCAACTACATACCTACTAGGAGCTTTTGTACTATAATAGCAGGTCCACTTTTAATTCCTTGAGTTTCATTATAGAAGGTATGTAGATTCTCTTCACAATTGCTAATGAGGACTTAGAGAGTTCAGTGAATGTCAAAGTTGTAAAATCTCTCCAAGATATCCTTTCTGCATTGAAGTAATATCAGTTACTGTTATCAATACCTAATTTTCAATATTATTAGGAAGCTTTAGCAGGATTTCCTAAAGCATGGTCCCCAACTAACTCAGAAGCATCAGCATTTTGGGAAATTGGTTGGAAACTCAAATCTAAGATCCCACCTCAGACTTACTGAATCAGAAACTAAGAGTATGGAAATCAGCAAAATCACAGTTTGTGTGCTTGTATACCTCAATACAGATATTATAAGACTACATAGCACCAGGATTTTGTATGTGTTTTCATTTTATGTTCATGTGTGAAATTATTTTAATGCTGCAAAAGACAGCACAACTTATAGAATTCAAAGTGAGTGGGGCATGGTGGCACAAGCCTTTAATCCCAGCACTTGGGAGGCTGAGGTAGGAGGAGCATTGTGATTTCTTGGCCAGCTTGGGGTACAACATGAGCAAGGCCGGCCTGAACTACATAGTGTGACCCTGCCTTGAAAAAAGCAGGGCTGGTTGTTTGGCTCAGTGGCTTAAGTGCCTGCCTGGCAGATGTCAGATTGTGAGTTCAATCCCTGGCACTGATAGAAAAAAAAGAATTCAAAGTGGAGTTCCAACTTTCAACCTACTGATTATTGGGGAAGCATCACTTCAACTTTTCTGTAATTTCTTTTCCAAGTATTTACTGTAGTGTTCTTTTCAATAAATTTTTTATGCCTATTTGACTGTTACTTCTTAAAACAAAGGTTCTTTTCCACATATATCTACATTATATATTCCAGTGCATTAACAAATTTTATATTTTTTTTACCAGTTTCAGAATATCATCTACATTTGGTTACTTTTGTAAATATATGAAACCATCCATTTAGACACCAAATGGCAGATTACACCATGGTTGAGTGGTGGAATAGGTTTTAGATGAAAGTGTACCATTAATTGAGAAATGCTTATGCTTGGGCTAAAATACAGTAATTCATATGTGCCAGTTTGAAAATATATAGGTCCGTGGAATAGGTGTGTTACGTTTAGATCAATATGCACCATTAATTGAGAAATGTTTATGCTTTGGCTAATATACAATAATGCACATGCACCAGTTTGAAAATAAGTTTAAGAATTAAAATACAGTCTATTAGTGTATTAATATATATGGCCATCAAGGATTGCCCAATGCATATACATTCCTGCATACTTAAATAAGTTGTGACTGGATCATGGGAGTGTTATATTCATCAGTGAATTAATCCATTTAAGAATTTATAGCTGAATTTGCTGTTAGGAGGTGGCACCCTGGTGGATGAGGTTAATCACTGGGAGCATGCCTTTGGAGGGTATATTTTTCTCTCTGGCTTTTCCTGCTCTCTCTACTTCTTAGCTGACATGGTTTGAGCAGCTTTCCTCAGCCAGGCCCTTTGACAAATCCAATTCTGCCTTAGGGCCAGATGACCATAGACCAAACTCTGAAACTATGAGGCAAGAAACTTCTCCTTAAATTGTCCATATAAAGTATTTTGCCTAGCAACAGGAAAGTTGATAAATACAAGCTTCTTAAAGCAATCAATGAGGGATGAATGAAAGTTGAGATAACTTGATGTGATAGTTGATTGGCTTGAGAGATGCCTAGATTAGGAAAGCACACTTCTGGCTGTGTCTGAATAGATCATAGAGGCATAAACTTGGGGACTACATCTGGTCCCTGACCCCTTCTTCTCTGGCCCTTTTTCTGTATTTGTTTCCTAGATGCCATGGTCAAGCAGCTTTCTTTTGCCACACCCTGTCATGAGGATTGTGCCTTTGACCCAGGTAATCACAGATTGAATCCTCTGAAACCATAAGCCAAATTAAATCTCATCTCCTTTAAATTGTATCAGATATTTTGTCCCAGCAATGGAAAAGCTAATACATAAAATTCGTACCAGAGAAATGGGGCTCTTGCTGTCACTATACCTGATTATATAGTTCAGAAGCCTTAGGGACTGATCTGTGGGAAGAGTTTGGAAAGGTTTGGACATGAGAGTGAGAGAAACTCTGGAATGCTTTAGGCACAGATTGATGGGTGATTCTGGTGGGGGCTCAGAAGTCCAGAATGCTGATAGGAGCACAGACAGTAAAGACTGTGCTCACGAGATTTCAGGTTAAGAATGAGGACTCTTGGAGTTAGACAGGAGACCATGCAGGTTATATTCTGGCAAAAAAATTTTCTATATTTGGTCCATGCTTAATAGATTTTGCAGAGGGAATTTCAAGGCAGCTCAATATTCAGGCAATGGTATGGTTATTGCTGGCTGCTTTAAGCCAGATTTATGGTAATAATCAAAAGTAGAAACATTTGAAAAACTTTCAGTTTAGCTTGGAAAGAAACACTTTGTAAAGCTGGACTCAAAGAAGCTAAGATTGCCAAAGAGATCAGTGGTCTTTACAAGAAAACAAATGCTTTGCCCCGGACTAGAAGAAACAGCCCAGGAGGGCATCTCAGCAATCAACAGGACCCCACATATCACATGTGCAAAACTATAAACAGTACATTGCGAAGAAATCTTCTGGGCCCCCACCTCAAGAAGGATTGCCTCGGGCAGTAATAGTGAAACTTTCAGAGACTAAGTGCCAAACTGCAACTCCAAACCCACTTATCATAAAGTACCAACACTGCAATTTCACTTGAATAGTGAGGTTTTAGTTTAGAAAAAAACAACTGTACATTAGTATCTTTTGTCTTAAAAGAAAAACAATAACACACATGCCATAGGCTCACCACCATTGGCCTAGGAAATTGGTTGCTCAGGATTAATTTCACTGGATTTAGTCATGCAAGGATTCACAGGCAGCTGCAACCATGGTCCAAGTGGGCCTAGGTACTGCTTAAACTGGCAGCAGAGTCTGGCATCATCCATGAGATGCTGGGTTTGCAAGTATGCAGAATGTGAGAACTGTAGAGTCATGGAAGCTTCTACTTAATTTTAAATTCTATATTCATCAGATGAGTGCTATCCAAAGGTCCATCCATAAAATATTGAACTTTAGTGTGGTGGTATTAGTAGGTGCTACAGACCTTTAAGAGATGAGGCTTAGTTGGAGGTACTTAGTTTAGTAGAGCATGCCCTTGAAGGGGACTATGGGGACTCTGGCGTGTCTCATCTTTTCTTTCTCTCCTTCTCCATCTCCCTCTCTGCTGCTTCCTGCTTTTGAGAGTTGACCATCTCTGCTCCTAACCTGTTTCCTCTGTGTGACCATCTGTTGCTCTCATTAGAAGCAAAAGTAATGGGGCCACACAACTTTGGACTTTGAACTTCTAAATATTAGAGCTAAATAAACATTTTCTCTTTAAGAAGTCAGTTGCCTCATGTACTTCATTGTGGTAACAGAAGTTAATAGTTTGTTCCATGAAAATCATCTGCAAGCTTCATGCTTGTTCCTAATGTTTCACTGCATGAATTTTCAAAATATCTAATCTTGCTTGCTCATTTAATAATTCAATATATATGTTTATGTTTACTAAGAGCCAGCAAAATAGGATCTACTCTGCTTGGCTGTTTTGTAACCATGATCATTTTAGCTCCATGCTAAGTATCATTTCCTTCTATCTTAGTTAACTCCATTAAAGTTCTCTGAATCTATCAGCTAAATTACTTTGAAAAACACAATGTCTAGCAATGGTATCAATTTTTTTTTAAATTTCTGAGCCTCAGTATCTCTGTGGTTTGCCTTGTAAAAATGATCTTCGGATGATGATCTCTGACATGAACATTTCTCTGAGCAAATGAGCACTTTTACCAGTTTGTCTACAACAGAAATAGACTATATCATTCAAGACATTAAAGTCCAGCTAGCTAACAACAACTCTTGCTAGTATGTTTTTTCTGCACCTCCAGCCTTTTAGATGGAGTACATGTCCCTTCATGCTGGACTACTCAGAGGTTTGTAGGAAGAAGTTAAACTTACTAATTTCCTGATCTCTTCTGATAACCTCCCATTTCAGAATAAGGAATATTTCCACTGTCCTCATGAGACATGCCAGAATGAGTAAATTTTGGCAAGTATCAATGAAATATACCTAAAGTAACTCTTGAAATTAGGCACAGTTTATCTTTTTAATGCTGTCACTGACAATGTACAACGTATCTTAGTTCATTTATCCTTTTAATAAACTTCTCTTCAGTGAATATCAAGTATTTTATACATAATCTGCTAGATACCTTGTAGAGCCTTCAAATTATTCTGAGATTTTTAACACTGATTGGCAAGTTCTTTTATTTGCCATCTTCCTACAATTTACACTATTTAATATAGCTGCTGATCTTCTCTTTTGGAATTTTTTTTTAATTTCTGAGCCTCAGTATCTCTGTGGTTTGCCTTGAGGAGATGCCATCACTACAGGGGATGCTGATAATGGATACGGCAACTGGTGTGGAAGAAGAGGTAGAAATGAGGGGACAATAGCACATATCAAATTTATACAGATTAAATGTGTTTTGATTGTTGATAGAGACTTTATTCATTCTTAAAAATCATGATGAAGTGTTTTAATTCTGCAAACTTTTTACTTTTTTTCAAGCAAAAGTTGAATGAAGTAAGTTTATTCTACTATACTAAAAATTTTGGATAGCTGTAAAGGCTGTTATAGAAACCTTCAACAAAACTGTTTTGCAGAACAAGCATCATCCATGTATTTTAAATAGTCTTCAACTAGGTATATTCATAATTGAATGCCTGGAGTGTTAGGTTTATCTTTCTCATTGTTTCCAATTTATTATCTACAATTTCTTCAATTTCTAATGTTTTTAATTTCAATAAATTCCAACTCACAATCATAATTTCATAGTACTATAAAATTCACTCTGAAGTTCTCATATTCTCCAAACTGAAAAACTTGACTTTTTCAGTAAAAATACTGTATTGTATTTTTTAGTGACAAATACCTCACCCTTTTCTTCTATATATATAACTGTTTGGCTAAGTAACAATACAAAAGAAAATAACTTCTGAATATTTGTTACATCAAACTTTGAATTTCCTGGGACCATGCAAAACGTCCAAAGAAGAAATCAGCATAACCTCAAACTGAGCACATAAACATTCCATGGAGAATGGCTCCCCAAGTACAGAACTGTAGATGTTTTCTAATATCTATTGCAAAATGAAATTGTTCAAGTAAAAGTTAAATACCAGAAGTATTTTGTCATTCTGATAAAAATTTCATTTTAAAGCATTATATTTGGGTTTTAAAAAAGCACTCTATCACAGCAAACTAAAGTGTCACTGGCAGGATAGGTAACTAGCATGAAGTAACTACATAGTTCCTAAACCAAGTACCCATGGAAGTAAAGAATTATTTATATAAAGGTTATATAACAATGTACTGATATATGTATAGAATTATAGAATTCTAAGAAAACTTTTTCACTTATTTCCAAAAATATATTAACTTGCAGAAACATTTGACATTAACTGATACAATAATTTTTTTTATATAAACCAACAGAATTAATCACTTTCCCACTGGACTTCCCAATATCTGCACCTTAAAGGTGTAGAGGTTTATGGACTCACAGTTTCAGAGGTTTCAGTCCATAGTTCCTAGTTCCAGGACAGAAATGGCTTGTTGGAAGAGCATGGCAGTCAGGAATCAGAGTAGGAGCCAGCACAGAAATGTACCCTTCCAGGTCACCTCCCCAGTGACCTACTTCTTCTTAAGCCCCACCTTCTAATAGTTCATTTAGCTATGAAGTCATTGATGAGTTAATTCACTCATGAGTATAGTGCCCCCAACATCCACTCGTCTTCCAAAAACCCCAACTTTGAACATATGAGACTTTTGGGAACATTTTACATCTAAACTGTAACAGTAACTTAGCTGTCAGGTTTTTCTCTTGTTATATATAGTCAGAATTAAAATTTAAAACAAACCAGACATGGTGGCACATACCTGAAATCCTAGAATTGCAGTAGGCTGAGGAAGAAGGATTGTAAGTTTCAGCCCAAACTAGGCAATTTAGTAACTTAGTGAGACACCATCTCAAAATAAAAAAGGGAGCAGGGATGGGGATATAGTTGAGTGTAAAGGCCTTGTTCAACTCCTAGTACCATACAAACACATTAAAAATAAAAACATTAAAAACCTTCAGTGAAAAAGAAGTCTCCTAAATATTTGAAATTTTATAAGAAGGTAGTTATCTCACTCTAGAAATTTAAAAATAAGTATGTGGGATTCTTTAAAAGTGAAAAGTGAAACATGAACAAAAGTTTAAAGAAATATATTTCACATCTCTGCTTTTAAAAACAAGTGAATACTCTGGTTTCTCTTCAGATCATATAAATCTTTCACCTTTTAAAAACAAATGAAATGTTACAGACCTTTGAGAGGAATCTACTTTTAGGTACTTAAGTTTTAGAACAGATATCTGAAATAAATCATAATGTATGACATGCTTTTATTTAAAAATAGTAGAATCAAAGATCTCTAAATTACATAAAGATCCTTGAGAAACCTTTGTTTACAAATTAAATAAACATTATATTCATGCTTAATCCAAATATCTATAATAAATCTTTTTTTATCAAATACAATCTCATTTTTGATGATTTTTGCATCTGGTATCTACTGAAATGCCTTAAAGATAAAGAATGTAAGCATTTCTTCCCTCTTCTTCCCTCAAAACCAAAAACTGGAAATCTTAATATTAAGTTTTAAAAAGCAGCACACACCACTGAAAATAAGGAAACTATTTCTTGTTAACTATAAAACACCAAGTATTTTAACCTTTGTATAAATAAGACACACAGAAGAAAAAACCCACTGTATTTTATTTTAGGTATGGTGTCTAAAATGGAGTAGCAGATGACAAAAACAAACCTTTATAGTTACTTGAAAATATGTATGGTCTCTCTTTTTTTTTCTCTTAAAGATATAAATTATGAGCTTTTTACTGGCATTCTTGAATGACATTAACAAGTATATTTTTTCACCAATTTACCTTATCTCTTCTTTGTGCATGAGACTCTTAACTAAAGGAAGTCTCTTCTATGACTGCAATAGAACATGTGGAAATCCCTCAAACACACGTTCTTTAGAAAAAATATTCCTAACCCACTGTGCATCTTAATGAGCATTTAGACTTTACAAACTGTTTATGGCTTATTCTTAAATTTAATGCATGACAACAGGTTCCAGGGACTGAAGAATCTTACTGGCAGCCAACAGCTCAATGAATGACAATATATCTGACATTTGTAATCTCAAAAGTTTAAAACACAATTCATTACAGTCTTAGAAAACTCTGGAGATACTTCTATTAAAAAAAATTCACCACAAACAGACACAAGGGAAACAAATAAGACAATAGATTATTACATTTTTGTAAGCTTGACCCATTTCAAAGTGTATTCTGTGGGGTTAGGAAATTTTTCTATACAAATAAAACCAGACTTTTGTTCCCTCTGCTTAGAAAAATATTTACAGTACCCGGAACGTCAACCTAAAAGTATATACCTGCTTAATATTGCTGGACACTGATATAGAGGAACAAAAACACAAAGGTGTTTATTCAATTTGCTGAGCATCATAATTCGTTTGTGTAGTAGTTATTATAGATCAACATGGAAAAGTTAGAAAATATTATTAATGAACACAAGCCCTTGTGTAAATCACACAAGATACCAAAGTACTATACATTCACTGTGATAAAAACTGTACATATATTCTGTTCATCTTTAACATTGCAAAATTTACAAGGTAATTTGTTTATCTCTCAAAAAATTAACCTGAAAAAAGTCTTTCTTTTGCCACAGAAGGATATGTAACTAAGATTTATGAAACTTTTTACAAAGTTTCTTGCTTGGGATTTTTCATGAAGGTCTTTTATTTATGTCCATATGAAGAAAAACTCAGTAAACTTTGAATGTTTTGAGTAGATACTTTCACATCTTTGTTGGCCAGATCATGATGTATGTAATATATGTATTACAATAATAACTGACAGCAATGTGAAATATAAAACTTTGTTCTGTAAATCTCATTTGGTCTCAAAGTAAATCATTTCTTTCATCCAGTCATGTTGTCCCTTATTTGATCCACCCGAAGTGCTAGGTCCTTAAAGGAGGGGCGTTGGTTTACATTATTGTTCCAGCATTCTGTCATGATCATATAAATCTGTAAAAGAAGAAGTAAACCAAAATTACAACGACTCAAGTACCACCTTTTAATTGGTGGAAGAGATGAATCTGGAACTCCTACTTAATTTTCCTAAACAAGATTATATGTCACAGATGTGCCTTGATTCACAGTCATCTGTTAATGCTATTTGGCTAAAAGCAATTTCAGTGACCTTAAGTCTTTGAATAACAAGAAAAAAATGCATTATTATGTAGATTAAAAATATTACCTCATCTGGACATCCATCTGGTCGTGGTAATCTTCCATTATTCTTTAGGAGTTCTATCAAATGGAACACAATCATCTGTCCTTGTTTGTCATTGCCAATCATACGCATAAACTCCTGAAATACAAACCCACTTTTCATTTATTTTTCTTGTATATTCAAGTTGAAGCAGAATTCTTGTTCAGCTTCTTCCAGTAAGTGGAAAAAATTCAGTGCATACATATTTTGTATGTTTAGAACCTTTTCAAAATAGACTATATTAAGCATAAAAAACTTCCCTTTTCAGTCATATTTCAGAAAAAGATTATTAAATGTGGAACCTCTATAGTGCCATTTTCACAACTGTTCCTTTAGAAGGGCTAAAAAATTCCAAGTTCCTTTAGAAGGGCTAAAAAACACATGAACTAAAAACATATGTATGTTTTGTTATTATTGTTTTTTTGTTTTGTTTTGTTTTGTTTTGTTTTTTGCGGCACCGGGGGATCGAACTCACAACCTCGCACTTGCCAGGGCAGGCGCTTACGCTGCTGAGCCAAACTCCCGGCCCTAGTTTTTTTGAGACAGGGTTGCACTATGTAGCTCAAACCGGCCTTGCGCTGGCGTTGTAGCCCAAGCCGGCCTCAAACTCACAACGCTCCTCCTACCTCAGCCTCCCGTGTGCTGGGATTAAAGGCATGCGCCACCACGTCCGGCTTGTTATTATTGTTTTAATACAATAAAACAAGTATACTTTTATTCTAATATGAGAACCAGAGATAAACATTCACGAATATGAATGTTCACTGTGTTTGCAGAAGTATTAAATGACTGAAAAATGGAAACTGACTGTTCAGAAATACAAAACCCAATGATGGAAAGCAACTCAGCAATTAAAGATTGTATCTGAGGAAAATGTTTACTGTCCAGTAAAATATCCAAAATATAATACTTAATGAGAGGCTAGCAAAGAGAATTCGACAAGATGGTGGAACAGTAAACAACAGGATAAAGGACCTCCCTGAAAGATATCATCCAGATGCTGGAATATAGCAACATGGAGAAGACAAGGAGGAGGGAGGCAGGTCCTCTGGACCCAGGAAGAATCTAAAGCGAGAATTGAAGCCCACAGAAAGAGTGGAAAGAGACATTTAGACAAGGAGCACAGTGGCTGGCAGTGCCTCTTCCTGGAGCCAGACCCGCTCTGTGAAAGGAATTCCTAGAACCTGGAAACATGGTTGGAGAGCCATGTCCGCGGTAGCGGGCGAACTTGGGAGTCCTCACCCTAGAAAGACTGCGTCAGAGGAGAGCGGCAGTGGACAGGGGGAGCTGACCTGGAGAACTGTGAGTGAACATCCTCACCCTCGCGCATGATGGGGAGATTGGTGAGGAGACATCTTGGAGCTGGGCTGGGGTCTTCTGGCTGGGTGCGGACCGCGGAGTTTGCTTAGACTAGGCCCTGTCCCTGTGAGCATACTGGGGGCCACCTCGGAGGGTCCCTGCAGGTGACAGGCTTGGTCTGGAGAGGGCGGTTACGCACGCGCTCCAGGGGTGTTAGAGTCCGCAGGTGACCGATCCACCAGCCCAGGTTTGCAGGCGGCCACCAGCCCCTGCATGCACCCACCAGCCATCACGGAGGCAAGGCAGTCTGGGGAAAGGCAGAGGATAGCGCTGTAACAGCGCTAGTGGCAACCATCAGATATCCATAGTCAGTGCCGGCTGGAAGAACCTGTCTCAGTTCAGAGAGGTTGTGGCCAAAGCAGGGAGTGCCTGGGTCCCCAGTAACAACTTGCCCAGGGGAACAAAGAAAAATGCCAAGACAAAGAAGCAGAGGGAAAAAAAAAAAAAAAGAAGCAGAGGGCAGTCTCTGGCCTCCAGTTCAAACAGAGCAAATCCAGGATATGCAAACACAGAGGAGATCGGGAGTCCCACAACTGAAGTTTGTGAGGTGATGGCAACTGAAGTAAAGAAACAACTTTAAGAGGTTATAAAAGACATTAGAACAGAAATACTAACTCAACTAGTGGAAGAAATGAAAAACATAATAAAAGAACTGCTAGGCAACCCTAAAGGAGACATAGATGAAAAAAATGGAGCATAGGAAAATGAGGGAAACCTGGAATGAACGATACAAAAAAGATTTAGAATACATGAAACAGATTCAAAGAGACTATCAGGAATTCAAAAAATCCAAGGAAAGTTGGCAAAACAACCTGAAGGAAACTAAAGATAGACTTTCAAACCTTGAAGACAAGTTTACAGCTTATGATCGAGAAAGGAAAGATCTCTTAAAAATAACAAGAAACCTGGAAGTAACAATACAACGGCTGCAAGACAACCCAAAGAAGTATAACTTAAGAATTAAAGATGTGAGCGAAAAAGCAGGGGTCAATACAAATCAAATTAAAAGTCTATTTACAGAAATAATTTCAGAAAGCTTTCCAAACATGGGAACAGGAAATGACTTTCAAATAAGTGAAGCATACAGAACTCCAGCTAAACACAACCAAAATATACCTACACCCAGACATATAATAATCAAGATCCCAGAAATTCAACACAAAAAGAGAATATTAAAAACTATTAAAGAGAAAAAACAGATCACCTACAAAGGAAAACCCATCAGAATCACGACAGACTTCTCAACACAAACCATCAGATCCAGAAGAGCTTGGAGTGAAGTATTTCAAGCCCTAAAAGAAAACAACTTCCAACTCAGATTGATGTACCCTGCAAAACTATCTTTCAAAATCAATGGAGAAACAAGGTACTTCCATGACAAAGAACAACTAAAGGAATTTATGACAACCAAGCCAACCCTACAAAGAATACTGAAGGACATTTTAGAGAGAGATAAAAAAGTGCACAGCTCCAGAAACAGTGACAAAGAGATATCACTGAGCAGGGCAGACAATTAAATAATCTATCACCGGGATTTGAGTCCAGTAATGTCTTTAATGAGCTGTTTAGTTTGATCTTATTCTATCTTCACCTGTCTAATTTCATTATATATGATGACATAGACAGCTATTCCAAAGATAAAATATATTAGGATAGCCTTTATTGGTATTTGATCGTCTTGTTTTGAAACCCTGTATTGCTTTCATTGTTCTGTTTGGAGTGATTTTAGCCTATTCTCGTTTGTTTGATTGTACTATAACAGATGATATAGGCAACTGATTAGAAGATAATAAGAGGCACTACAGAAACCAATGTTGGATTACTATGTATTGCTTCCATTGTTTTATTTGTTATTGGTTTTATTCAGTACTATTTTGTTTGATTATATTAGGCCTGAAAGTATGGGCAGTTATTTTGAAGATAACAAGAGGTATTACAAGGGGAAAGGAGGAAAGAAGGAAGGGAAAAGGAAAAAGACATAGATTTATATATAGGTATACATAAGATGGTCAAAATGACCATATTACTAAATGCATTAACTACTGAAAGAAAACAGCTGACACTCATATGATTGGATCAGTTTTACATGTCTATATCTATTAATCTGAACAACCCCTTTGAAGGTAAAGATATACAATGTTATAACCACTCTCAAATTCCAATCATCTCATTTTGTAAACCTATAATGTTACAGTATTGGATTTGTTGTTGTTTGTTGGTCCCTTTAGCTTTTTGTTTCTCTTTTCTGTGACCATTGTTTTATTTTTTATTGGTTTTATTCTGAACTATTTTGTTTGATTATATTAGGCCTGATGATATGGGCAGTTATTTTAAAGACAGCAAGAGGTATTCCAAGGGGAAAGGAGGAAAGAAGGGAAAAAGAAAAAGACATAAATTTATAAAAAATGTACATAAGATAGTTAAAATGACTATATTACTAAATGCATTAACTACTGAAAAAGAACAGTTAATACTCAAAAGATTTGATCAATTTTGCATGTCTATATCTGTTAATCTGAACAACCCCTTTGAGAACAACGATATGTAATATTACAACTACTGTCAAGTTCCAACCATCTCATTTTGTAAACCTATAATGTTATCATATAGGATATGTTGTTGTTTGTTTGTCTCTTTTGCTTTTTGTTTCTCTTTTCTGTGTCCATTATCTCTTAAATAAGAAAAAATGAGAGGCTAGCAAGCTGTACAGTATGACCTTAGTTTTATAAAATAATATATATTTCTTCATAAAATGTTACTTTTAAATTAAAATAAGTAATCCTAAAAGAAAACACATTAAAATATTAAAGTGGTTGCCTTTAATTGCATTAGAGATGATTTTTATATTTTCATAGTTTCTTATGTTGACACACAGGAAAAAATTACTTTGAAAGTTTATTTTAACTTGTACAATAATTTCTAGAATGAACTTACAGAATTTACTCCAAATAATATTAAGAGATGCTATGATTTGGATGTAGTTTGTTTTCTATAGGTTCGTATGCTGGAATCTCGGTCTACAGTATGGCAATGTTTAAGTAGGGACTTTCTGGACTGGGAACTAGTGGAAGATAATTAGATCACTGACAGCACAGCTTTCAGAATGGGATTAATCTTCACAAGGGATTAATGCTAGACTCAGAGTGTGTTAGTTCTCATGAGAGCAAACTGTATCATAGAAAGAGCAAGACTGGCTCCTCCTGGCTCTCTGGCTTCCAATCTTGCTGTGTGATCCCTCCCACACACAGACAGTTCCCTTTCTGCTTATGTGTCATTATGAGACCTAGGCAAGGAGTCTCATACTGGAAGCTGAAAAGATGTAGCTGCTTGATACTGGTCTCCATAACTCTGAGTTAAATAAACCTATTTTTTTTATAAAGTACAGTTTCGAGTACTTTGTTGTTACATCAACATAAAATGAACTAATACAAGAGGGTATACTAATCAGTGTTCTAATATCCCCCTTTTAAAACTAAGTTACTGAATAACAGCTATTTTGTTGGATATTGCCTTACAAATAAGCAGTATGAGCCTCTAAAATGAGTCCTGAACTAATTAATATTCATTGAACAATGCTTTTCTTGTGTTAAAAAAATGAAAGCAAATAAAAAGCACACTGACTGCTGGTGGACTTTTACTCTTCTCAATATATGTGAAAAGTTCATACAGAACTACTCCAAAACTCCAAACATCTGAGGCCACAGAAAACTTGCTCTCTGTCAGAGATTCTGGAGCATACCTAGAAAACACAGAAAGCATTTTAAAAACAATTACTTCATGTTCCAATTTATTTATTTATTTGGTTTTTTGAGACCGGATTCTCACTTTGTAGTGTAGGCTGGCCTTGAACTCACTATGTAGCCCAGGTTGGTCTCAAACTCACAACACTCCTCCTGCCTCTGCCTCCTGAGTGCTGGTATTACTGATACGTGCCACCACTCTTGGCTTCTCCAATTCTTGATTTTATCTGCAAATCATTGTATTTAAAAACAGACTAACAAATTGGTCCCAGTGGCACATACTGTAATTTCAGCACTCAGGAGGCTGAGGCAGGAGTATCACTATGAGTTTGAGGCCAGCCTGGGCTCCCAGCCTACACTACAAACCAAGACCCTGTCTTAAAAAACCTAAGTAAATTAATACATACTGTGTTTCCCCCAAAATAAGACTGGGTCTTATATTAATTTTTCCTACAAAAAATGCAGTAAGGTTTATTTTCAAGAGATGTCTTATTTTTTTTCTTATATAACAATCTATATTTATTCATGTACAACAATCTACATTTAGTTCAATATAGTCATACCATCTAGAACATTGTCATAACCCTCCAAATGCCAAATTCTGGCCAGAATTTCTTGCAACTCCATTTCCTGTAGAACCACTGGCCCCAATCTCTCATGTCCAGCAATAGAGCTCTCTTTAAATGAGCATTTCTTGTCCATGTAGTCAGCTCATATCCCTTGGATAGTATCATTCACTTATATATTAAAATCTCTCAAATATATAAACATCTTTGATTTTTCTTTAGTGCTCTAGACTACTTGAAAATTTCCACATAAAGATCAAAAGGCAAGCAAAACTCCATTTCTATCTTTCTAAAACCTACTGGTTACTTTCCTTATGCAATGAGTGGCATCACAATCAATTTAAATGCTCAAGCTGGATTCCTCTTTCACTCCAATGTCTAATGAACCACCAATTCATTTTATAATATATTTCGAATACATCTCAAATCAGTCTCTGAAGCCACTATCCACTTATGACTAGTACAGAAGTCTTCAAACCAATGCAGAGTAACCCCAAAGATGCACAAAGGTTGTCAAAAGGGTATGTTACAGTTACAACAGTATAAGGATCCTCCACGAGTTCAAACCCCTTCTTTAATGATTTTTAAAAACACTTAAATGGAAGCATTTCCCCCCTAGTGCTTAGCATCAATTCATAGGGCAACATGGTGAATGTATTTATAGCTAAAACAGATGAGCATTTTGAACAATAAAAGCATTATAGATGGCAAAGATCCTTTTAAATTGGATTTTTAAAAAAGATATGATGGTTAGACATGATTTCTTTCAGATTTCATTCAGATTTGGTGTTTGCTAGGATTTGAATGTGTTCCCTCCAAAGTTCAAGTGTTAAGATTTAATGGTCAATGTACTAGTATTAAGAGGGAGGCCTTTAAGAGATAAATAGGCCAGTTTTAGCTCAGTGACACAAGTGCCTGCCTAGCAAACGTGAGGTCATGAGTTTGATCCCCAGTACCAAAAAAAAAAAAAAAAAAAAAAAAAGAGAGAGTGAGAGAGAGGGATGAGAGATGATTAGGCCAGAAAGATGCCTCCCTCATGCATGGATTCCTACAAAAGAGACTCCTGCATTTGAACATGCAATGTTCCTACCCTCCTGAGGATGCAGCACCAAGGCAGAGGCCAGACCTCACAAGACAACTGAACCTAACACAGACTCTCAGCATCCAGCATTGTGAGAAATACATTTTTATGTTTCATAAATTACCTAGTCAATGGAATTTTGTTAGAATAACACAAATGGACTAAGACAGTTTATTATTCAGTAAGTTAACTAAAACTTAAAACCTATTTTATTAACCTAGGTTCTGATATATTTACACAAAATCCAGTCAACTTCATTATACAAAATGTTTAATATTTTCTACTTGCTATAAAAATGAAACTGTATATCAACTGCCTATCTGATTAGTTTTCTACAGTATGTCTTTTGTTTTCATTAAATACCTAAGCCATTAACATAACAATATAAAATTATACAAGATATACAACCTGTAGAGTTTCTCATGATTTATTATTCCAAATATCCAAGCACAGAAAGAAGTCCCAAATGTTACATAATTTGGTGGCTTTCTTTATGACAAAGAATATAAAATTAAGCATGAAAGTGAATTTAATATTAAAAAAGAAGAAATTTTAGAAGGAAGGGGCTGTGCTTCAGTGGCTTTATAATAAATGTCCCTCTGTGCATGTGTCTAACATTCATTTCTCAGCATTTTTTTTTTGTCTTTTGTTGCCGAGCAGTGAACTCAAGGCCTTATGCATGTTAATATCAGCTTTTTAAAATAACATTTTACAATATTAAGATACTTGAATTGAAAAATGAAGTCAGACTTTTGAGGCCTTGCATAGCCAAACAGGTTATGGGAAGGGCATTCTTCATGAAATCAACTCAACCTTTAAGACTACTCAAAGGTGTGCCACACTTAAATTATATATAATAGAAGATACTATTAAAATATTGTACTGAATTATTTAAATAGTTATCAATTTTAAAAATGAGAGGATAGGATAGTTTTGTAAAATTATTTTGAGTATTGATATAAAAATGTTTGAAAACTAATGGCCTAGGTCCCTGTAAAATCTACCAATTTAGCTGACTTTCTATTATCCTCTTTTTATAGTGATCACTCTATATCAGTCTTCTGGTCTCAGGATCCCCTATAACTCTTAATTATTAAGGTCCTCTCAAAACTTTGGTTTATGCGTGGTTTGCATATTAGTTATTAAAACTAAGAAAATATAAAAATTATGAGTCCTTTAAGGGAAGGGATTAGAGCAGTAGCAGCAACCTATGGCACAGGTGTTATTATGTTTTTCTTTCTTTGTTTCTTTCTTTGTTTCTTTGTTTCTTTC